>PVKC010009584.1:0-26726 GCA_004027635.1 Crocidura indochinensis
TTCTTCCATGTCCCCAAGTTGGAAGGAGGTGT
The DNA here is from genome assembly GCA_004027635.1 of Crocidura indochinensis. Classification (NCBI taxonomy): domain Eukaryota; kingdom Metazoa; phylum Chordata; class Mammalia; order Eulipotyphla; family Soricidae; genus Crocidura; species Crocidura indochinensis. The sequence goes on from PVKC010009584.1 coordinate 33, forward strand.
ACCATAGAATGTTCATGGAAACAAAGATCTTGTGGATGAAATTATTACCTAAATACATACTAATTTAAATGTAACACTCAGGCAACACCTGGTGAAGCATGCAGACAAACCCTTTCTTTCAAGGAAAGAATGAGAAATGACCATATTTGTCAGCTCTTCTGTTGAGCGCTGAATGGCTAGCCATGATAAGTACTCAAATTGGACATTAACAACTGCTACTTTATTTGCCGTAGTTGGATGGCATATGCTACAATAACCATTTGATTTTAGATCTAGTCATTTTGCAGTTTCATAATTTGTTAGGAAACATTGACATTGAAATGATAGTGTATGATTTTAACCCTTCAACTCTTGAGGAAGGACTGCAATTTGAGGATTTTCTTATGTTTATATTTAATTAGAGGAGGATAGAGCTTATGTGGTTTCTCAGAATTTCTTTATAATATAGACATAGATATTTGTTTCAAAATGAAGGACTGAAAAGGAGTGCTCGCAAAAAAATAAAATAAAATGAAGTTATATTTTCATGCAAAAAATGAAGTACTCAACTACTCTCTATAGTTGTCTCATAGGGAATTTCTTCAGATATGTCTATATAATATGTACATTTATTATAAAGAGAAAAATTTTAATTTACCATCTTCATCCAGAAAATGACATTTTGGATATTAAGTGATTGATTTTCATAATCAAAAAAACAAATCATTTCTTCCTTACCTGGCATATTTTATGATTAATATTTTTATGAATAATTTACCATGAAATTAAAGAAGTAAATCAGTACAATTAAAATATTGTATTATTTTAAATTTTTAATTTGTATGCAATCTTAAAATTATATTGAAAATATTGTAAAATTTTTTACAGTAAGATTTTTTTGTTTTGACATATAAACTGCCAACTTAATCAAATTAATAATCACATAAATAGGACAATATTTATACAGAAGAAAAACAAGCAAATGTTTTTAAAAGATAGAAGGATAGAGGGACCAGAGCGATAGATAGCTCAGTATTTTGCTTTGCATGCTGCTGGCCTGGGACAGACCCGGGTTTGATTTTTTGGCTTTGGTCGCTGGTGTCCGCCAGAGCAATTTCTGAGTGCAGAGTCAGGAGTGACCTCTGAGCACCTCCAGGTGTGGCCCAAGAAATCACACAAAGACACACAGACACACACACACACACACACCTAGATAAAAGATAAATGAAATGAATCGGACATTTATGGAAGGCCAATATGATTTTCTGATTATGATGAGCAAACAAGAGAATGTTCATGGAGAAAATGGAATTATATGGTTCAAATTATGTTATCTATTATATTATTAAAATATTTGATTTTAACTGAGAATTTCAGATTTGTAGAGAAATAAGTTTATTTTAAATCATAACCCTGTATTTTTAATAGCAATATACATTTTTATCCCATTGTACAGTTTATAATACATAAACTGTACGATATAGCATCATAGTCTTGTACATTATCATGATCATTTCCAGTTAAATATACTTATAGACCATGAGACTAAATTTCTGGTTATTTCTTAAAATTATACAATTTAAAAAGTATTTTAGAAATAAAGGGCCTGTTTTGTGGTCATTACTTTCAGTTCAACTAGGCATTAATTTCCTTAAATTCCCTTTACCAAACACAAAAAAGACAATGAGAGATAGGAGAATAATTTAAATATTCCTGTGGTGCTTGTAAGATGACAGTGCTGTGCATCTATTTCACTACCGACAACAATTCCATATACCAAGAGAATAATTTTTTCAAGAAACTCCAGCAGATAAATTTTTATTGGTGTAAATAATTCAGCAGCTTGTTATAATGAAACCACTTTACATCAAGCATTTCCTTGCTCTGTATTAAGTGCACACAGAGATAGTCCACTGGATATTACTAATATCTGATGCAAACTGGAGGCTTCACAGTTTATGATGAGTTGTGGCTCTTCAAGGAGCTAAGACCATTGCTAAGGGACTTGGCTCAACATTTGCCAGAAAAAGAAAAGCTAAGCACTGTAGACTAATGGAACAAAGAAAATAACTGAGCTTGCTGGTCATTATGTTGATCTGAGAGATTTCATAGTCGTGACACATCTGGAGGTTAGTTTTTAAGTTGGTCCTTTAGGGACTATGAAGGAGATTAAAATTTATATAGGGCAAATATAATTCTGAATAAATTTTAAGGAGCAGTGACATGTTTTTATATTTGGTAGCTCTCTTTTTAATGTACCAGCGGTAGATTGAGAAATAATGTGATACAAAGTTTAAACTTTTTGTTAAGATAAATGTACAGCTTTTTTAAAAATCTAAAAAATAAAAAAATCTTTATGGAACACTGTAAAGTGCTTTCTGATTAGTAGTTTAATTTTATAAATATCATATGATGACATTTTTTAATCTGATGACTAGTTTCACTTTCCTAATGACACACAAAACTTGATCCTAAAGGACCTAGTGCCAAACTTCCCCTACAAGCATGTCCTTCTAGACTCTCATTTTCACATTTTCCATGTAACAGACTCCATATTGGTTTCTGATATATGGTAATTTGTGTCTTGTTTAATATTTTTGTAAGTTGTCTAGCATCAAAGGAGCAGTTCTCTGGATGAATTCTCAAGGGTGATTTTTCATCACATTTAAATGTAGCTAATAAATATTTTATTCAACTTATGATTTAATGTGCTATCTTGCTTGTAGTTCCCAGTTCCTACTTCTTTAGCTTTTCATTAAACTATATAGAAATAGAAAATTAATAGTAACACCAATTTTGAAACATAAAGTTTACCAAAGGCTGAAAGCCAGTAGAAACATAAGATGGTTGAAGACATATTGAGAACACATTCAGATTACTTGACAAAAGAGAGACCTCGTATTCCCATACCCTGATTTAGTGTTCTCATTAATCAAAACATTGGGCAGTTGGACCTTTCTCTCTATGCAGCATAGAAAGTTGCTTGATTAATTTACCCTTTCCTACCTAGGAACTATATTTAATTGCATTAAGTATTAGACAATATAAATCTTTATTTATAAATACATAATATGATGGTGAAGAAAAAAATATTAACTGACATACTATTTAATGAGTCTTCTTCCTGAGCTAATCCTTTTTATTAATTTAGTATGCCACAGCTGAACATTTGCATATATGTGAATATATGTTTATAGTCAAAAGATAAAATTTTTAATACTTGTATAAATATATAAAACATGTCCTATTGTCAAAAATAATACCATTCAGTGAAATATGTAATACATTATTTTCATATTAGTTAAACATACATAAGTATGTGCTACATATGTATTGGAAAATATTTTTGCTAACAGAAAAGAACACACATATTTGTGATAATATTGATTCTCATGTTTTATTTAATAACTTTTTATTTGCCTAAGGGTGTTAATATTTCTATTTTTTATTATAATTCATAGTCAATCATGTCTTCATATGCATGGCTATTTACCTAGAAATTACAGATAAACCTTTTCTTCAATGTGACATAATAGAAATAGACTCAATTTGCAATAATATATATTCTATAAAATATAATGTTAAATATATATTTTATCTACATTTGCTATCCAAATGTAGTATAACCATGCTTTAATTTTTCTTTTTCTTTTTTTGATTTTTTTGTTTGTTTGTTTCACACCTGGCAATGCTCCATTTTAACTCCTGGTTATGCACTCAGGAATTACTCCTGGTAGTGTCAGGAAACCATATGGAGTGTCAGAGATCAAACTACTCAGATCAGCTACATGCATGATAGGCACCTTATCTGCCGTATTTCTCTCAAGCCTCATTTTTGGCCATTTCTAATGAAGTTAAAACCTTGTATATTTGTAATCCCCAATTGTGTTTATTGATAATCAATATTCATTATTTTATTGGCCTAGATGTTTTTGTCTTACTGCTTTATTAAAATACTTTTATATACTGTAGGTTATTTTACAAGTAATTTACAATAATATACAGTAATTACAAAAAATCAACAAGAAATGGAAATGAGGTAGCTTCTTCTGGAAAATTTAGTCCCATGAATCATTAGGAATTATGTTTTAGAGGTGTCAAAATAACAATTAAAGCTAGTTATTTATTATTTTTATGACAGCTTATTCTACATATGCAAAAATCAAATGGCAGTGAAACAGAAGGTACACTGGCTAAAATCCACTTATACATGAAACTTGGGTGACAAAAGTATATATAATAACATTTCCTGTTAAGTTAATAATGCGAGACAGCTTTGCCAGGTAATACAAAGCAAAGAAACTTCTATTACTAATTTAGATTTATAAATAAAAAAAATATTGCTTGAGCATAGAACAGAAGACCCAGGGCAGATGAAAGACTTGAAATTTTTTAAATTAAGATTTTATATAATTGATATATTAGGGATGACTGTTGATATATAATTGGTATATTAGGGATGATATATTAGGGATGTTGGCTGTATTATGATATAATTAATGTCACCATTATAGAAAATAAGTAACATTATGCTATTTTGATTTGAAATGACATGTAAAGAATGTCATGTATTGAATGATATTATGTAAAAGGAGTACTGTGCTAATGATTGTGATAGATATTTGCAATATTTTTCAAATTCTTAAAAATACTAGCAAATATAATTGCATAAATTTAAACTATAAAATACGATGATTTGATACACCAATACATTTTGCATTTTGATCAAGATATTTGAGATATTCATTTCCTTACACAAATAACTTAGGTATGTGTTCATGTATGTTGTAAGAGTGCTAAAATCTGGTCTCAGATATTTTCAAATATATAATATATATTAACTATAAATTCCCTTATATTAGACCATCATGTCTTCTTTTAACTGAAATTTGTTACTTTTGATTTATATTTTTACAATCTCAAAGCTCTAAAAATTCTCCATTATAATATATTTCTATAAAATAAGAATTTATATTAAGATTTCAAATATAAGTGATATATAGTACTTGTCTTTGTCTTAATTCATTGTATATAAAGCACTTTGGTCAATCTATACTGTTTAAAATCTTCAATAAAATAATATTAAATTACATATATAATATACTATTATTCAGCAATATTATAAAAATAGTAGGTTATTCCTATTATCTGGTATTCATATTGCAATGAATATCACAATGACAATATTAACTTGAGATTCTTCGTTTATTTTGAGTAGATAAGCAGGAGTGAGATCAAAATTTCTATGTGAGTTTTAAATTTTTCTTTTATTATAATTCCATTTTTTCTAGAACATACTTTTATTTAATTATTTTTAAATATAGCAAGACTACTTTTAGAATTAAGTGGCACATATTAGAATATAATTAATGGATACTTAAAAACTTTTGTATCATGCTATTGTATAAGTTTTTGAATATATATTTTTTCTATATTTTTCTAGTTTTTCCATTAACTATTAAAAATTAAGTCTTATTATCTTCATATACTGATAGTTAATACCTGTTACTATTCCCTAAAATCTACAGGTTTTGTTCTATGTATTGGAAAACGTATTTTAAGTATACATATTTATAATTTTATATGTCTCAATATAAATAGTTATAAGTATTTTATTAAATAATACATTTTCTAAATATTTCATTTTATATTAGTAAAGCAACACAAGTACTCTCTTCATTACTATTTGCACAACATTTCTTTTTTCAGTCTTTCATTTTCAATGTATTTGTGCCATTGAAAATGAGGTGACTCTAAAAAGTAGCATGTGACATGCCTATTTAATGTTTGTCATCAGTAAAATTCATTCAGAAAGCTCACTCAGAAATAGTTTATATTAATTATATAAATGCATATGTAGGCAAATGTTTTAAGTCAAAATTGGTCACATTTTAACAGGAAAACTAAAGGTGTTTTAATCTAAAAAAAAAAAACTTTAAAAAGACGAGGAAAGCAAGGTTACAAAAAATGTTTTGATGCAAATAGTGGATGTGCGCAAGGGTAGTAAAGAAAATGACAGATGTTGTGACAAGTGTTCACATTAAAGCAGACAAATTCTGCTGTTGAGTAATGCCAAGAGGAGCACTTTATGAGATCTTCAAAAGTAAAAATTTGGAATGAGTGCGCATCAGCCACCTGGCCAGTGATATGAAAAGTTACTAGCTGTAGAAATTACAATAATGAACATATGTGTCCTATATCTATTTAGCATTATTACTTCAGTAAAAAATTATGACCTGCTCTTGGTAACTTTCCCCTATACTTCATAACTAATAAAAACATTATGTGGAAGATACATTTTAAGCCTTATAAATGTATTTTCTACATAGGTAAATTTAAGCAGATATGTTTTAACATCCTACATTTCCATTTTTGGATTATGTACTTTTGATAGAGCACGGGGTACTGGGGATAAAATCTAGGGGTCACATGCAAGCTTATACTGTATCTACGCTGCCAATCTACAAATTTTATTATTTATTAATTAAAGTACTATTACAATATAATATATTATATTTCAGTGACACTGAAAGTAAACATTTGTATATTTATGTCAAATTTACCATTAAAAGTAAATATATTTATGATATAAAAACAATACCAGTAAGATCCTTAAAAAAAGAGTTATCTAGAAGTACATGTATATTGAATAACTGTCTAGCAAGCTAGTGCTTTTACTGCTGTTAGATTGCATATTTCATTTCATCATTGTCAATTACCAACATATTGCTACAAAGGTTGATTCAGATTAGACATTTAAGAAATGTTTAATTTAATTTTACATTCTATGTTAGTAATATTTTAATTTTTGAAATTAAAAACCCAGGTATAAAACACATAAATAAATTTAATATTTATATAAAATTAATGCAATATAAATGTACTCACTAAGAAATAATACTACTTATCACTAAAACATAAATATCACAAATTTATAATTATTTAAAAATATTAGAATATTTTAATATCATAAAAATTATAAGTACTATGACAAATATATCTACATAACTGTGTTCTTAAAGCAATTGTTTTTAACATTTTTTAAAAAGTAGTATATTATTCTGATGCACATTGAAGTTGTTTTTATTTCTCCTCTTCTGTATTCTCTTTCCCTATCACCATTCCCAATCACATCACCGTTCCCAAAGAAAAATATCCTTATAGTTTTGTTTATATATTAATTGATTTCATTAAAATGTATACTCTTTAAATAAATGATGGCAAAATATATGTATCTTTGAAACTTTGATTTCACCCAATTCATTTTCAAAGACTGCTTTCTTACCCAGCTAGTTATATTTATAAATATGTATAATAGTTTATGCTGTTTCCTTAAATTCAGAAAATATTTAGTAAGTAAATATAGCTTTATTAATAGTAAATGACAAAGAAGTTTATAGTATAGTGAAAGAGCAAGGGAAATGGTAGTAGGCATTGTAGTAATATATAATTTTAATAGATATAAAATTATACTCTTAAAATGTATAATTTATAAGCCACTACTACCATAATTACAAGAGATATTGAGCCAACAATATGCAGCCTTAGAACTGCAATTTAGCGAAAAGAAAAAAATCTGTCGCCTAAGTTTGGAAACACTGGATGGGAAAAATTTCAAAGGAGGATTTCATTTTATGAGGTAAACTCTTAGCAAATCTTTACAATTTTTAAGTGCAGATTTAGATTAAAATTGAGATGACAGGATGAGAGCTCCTGAAAAAAGATAAAATTTCAACACAAATGGCTGTTTTTAAAATATATATAGAGATGATTGCATGACTTTGAACAGAAAGTAATATGACCAGACTTTATACTTTTAAATTATTCTGATAGTTTTGGTAAGAAGTTCTAGAGAGTTCTGCTTAAGGTGTTGCCTTCTTTACTTAGGAGCTTCCCTCCCATTCATTTCTCTTAAACTCTTCTGAATTCCATCACCACCATCAAAAAGATGTGCTAACTATGTGTGGTGCTCAAGTGTACTGGAGTTTTGATCATGGTGATTTGAAGAATCAGAAAGAAGACAGATGCAAATGTAATAGCATACTTAATTACAAATAGATGAAGCATGTGGTTCAGAAGAAAAGAGTGCCTCCCTGTTTAGCACTTTTGGGGGGTTGTATAAAAAATAACTGATAGGTATATATATATATATATATATATATATATATATATATATATATATATATATATATCACTGCTGATCTAGACTCAGCATTTCTGTGGGACAGAATATGTTATAAGTAGTTTAAAGAAAAAAATGAAGGGGTCGGCGCGGTGGCGCTAGAGGTAAGGTGTCTGCCTTGCCAGCATTAGCCTAGGACGGAAACCCCCGGTGTCCCATATGGTCCGCCAAGCCAGGAGCGACTTCTGAGCACACAGCCAGGAGTAACCCCTGAGCGTCACCGGGTGTGGCCCCAAAACAAACAAACAAACAAACAAACAAAAACAAAAAAAGGAAAAAATGAAGAATTAGACTGTAGGTACAGAAATCTCTATATTTATTATTTATATATTTATATTAACCAAGATCTCACATCAGTGATGATTTCTCAAAATTGTAAGCTATTCAAGATACTTCAAATAATTAAAAAATAATTTTTCTTATTTCAGGTTGAAGATAACTGATGCTACCTAGTTTATGAAATATCAAAATTAATCTAGACAATTATCCTAATCACTAAATTGGATAATTTGTCATATCTAATAGTATTATACTTTAATTTATACTTTAAGTTAGATTTGAAGGCTTACTTAAAAAAAAAGCATTTGCACTGACGCAGATTACATTTATTGTGAAATCTATTGAGAATTGAATCTTGGTATATTTTACCATGATAGCTTGTTCATTATAATAATGTAAGGATAAAAATAAAAAATGGAATGTTGATTATTTAATTTTATAATATGGACTTATATATGACAATAATGACACTAAATTTCAATTAAGTATTTTCTTTATTTACATTAATATCCAATACATATCTTTTAAAATACTAAGAGTAGAGTGGTATTGGCACTTAGGAGGTATAAGCTATGTGGTAATATTGTACATCTAATTCATATTTTTGCTTATGTAAATTGTAACCTTAAAAAGTGTAAATATAGTATTTAAAGAAACAAATGGGCACTTCAAAAGGTAGTTTTTAAATTTTAATTTAAAAATTCTATTATTTGTCAATGTTTTTACATAGAATTTTTTAAATAATTTTTATTTTGACCAAAGTGAATTACAAATATTTCACAGTAACAGTAATATTTAAGGTACATGGTAACATATTATTCAAATTTAAGGTGCCTTTCAAATGCAAATAAAAACTAACTGGTATTGTTATACTTTTGCATTCTATATATGTAAAATTCAAAGTTTAAGCATTTTGTGAATCATAAAATCATTATACGATATTGGTGAAATTGAATCTAACTTTTACATGCTGATTTTGAGAAAGGATAAGGTAAAAGTAATGATTCAATAGCATATCAGTACACATATGATAATAGAAGTGTTTTAATAATATCAACATAGAGATATTCAATGTTCTCTATGCCATGATTCCTATGCGTTTATAAATTCAGATGCTGAGTTGAAAGTTATCAAGGCTTGCTAACAGTGAACTGCATTTTAAAATTATTTTGTAAAAACAAATTTGAAATGCTTGGATTATTAAAACAAATTTTGGGAACAGAAAATAACCCACAGTCTTGTGATGAAGGTCACAGAGAAACACATTTTTCCCTGGAAAAATTCAAGAAATAATGGAATAACAAAAGCCTATTTCATGAGCACACATTATTTTGGCATCAATGCTTCAGTAATTCCTGATGTTTCTCCTGACAATAACTAAGATTGTTGCAATAAAGACTATGTTTGATTATTTGGATACCTGTAATGCATAAGTGGAGGGTGGCTGTAAAAAACAGGATTAATCAAAGCAGGATTATAATTTTCTGCAACACCTGTTTTGACCAGCTGCCTTGATTGTAGATTCTGTTTCTCTAGTCCTCCCAAATTACACAATAAAGTAATTTAGAAATCAGTGGAGAGTCCAGTGTCACCGTGCCAGAATGGAGGTAGAGCTACCTGATTGAATTTGTTTAGATTATTCTATAAAGAGAACAGCAAGCAGATGATTTAATCTATTAGTCTCCCTAAAAAATTTTTCACTTAACGTTTTTTACACCATTATTTTTTGTTTGCTGTTTAATTCAACTTGAGCATTTGTGAAGTTCTCTGAGTGTACTAGGTGTAATATATGATATTATTTCATTTGTAAAGTTTTTAAAAGGCTGGAAATGACAGTTTAATAAATATATCTTCAATTTAAGGTCATATATCTAGAATTGTAAGAAAGCTATGCACAAAAAGGGATTTTTTTATGTAAATAGTAACACAAGAAACATCTCTTTAGTTCTTGACATGTAGGATATATTGATCGTCATTCTTTAATATAAAGTATATTAACATATATTGAATATTTCTGCTATAGTATTTAAATGTATTGTGAATATCAATGTACAAAAGGAAAATTTTATTATCATAGCCTGCAGTATATTAGTACACATTTTTATACATTTTATTTAAACATCTTGATTATATACATGATTGTGTTGGGTTTCAGTCATGTAAAGAACACCACCCATCACTAGTGCAACATTCCCATTACCAATGTCCCAAATCTCCATCCACCCCACCCAACCCCCACCTGTACTCAAGCAGGCTTTCTATTTCCCTCATACATTCTCATTATTAGGATAGTCCAAAATGTAGTTATTTCTCTAACCAAACATCTCTGCTGTGGTGATCTTCATGAGGTGAGCTATAACTTCCAGCCCTTCTCTCTTTTGAGTCTGAAAATTATTATTGCAAGAATGTCTTTCATTTTTCTTAAAAACTCATAGATGAGTGAGACCATTTTCCATTTCTCTTTCTCTTTCTCTCTGACTTATTTTACTCAGCATAATAGATTCCATGTATATCCATGTATAGGAAAATTTAATGAGTTCATTTCTCCTGACAGCTAGCTGCATAGTATTCCATTGTGTATATGTACCACAGTTTCTTTAGCCATTCATCTGTTGAAGGGCATCTTAGTCGTTTCCAGAGTCTTGCTATGGTAAATAGTGCTGCATGGAATATAGGTAAAAGAAGGGATTTTGTATTGTAATTTTGTGTTCCTAGGGTATATTCCTAGAAGTGGTATAGCTGGATCGTATGGGAGCTAGAATTCCAGTTTTTGGAGGTATCTCCATATCGCTTTCCATAAAGGCTGAACTAGACGACATTCCCACCAGCAGTGGATAAAAGTTCCTTTCTCTCCACATCCCCACCAACACTGATTGTTCTCATTCTTTGTGATGTGTGCCAATCTCTGGGGTGTGAGGTGGTACCTCATAGTTGTTTTAATTTGCATCTCCCTGATGATTAGTGATGTGGAGCATTTTTTCATGTGCCTTTTTGCCATTTGTATTTCTTCTTTGTCAAAGTGTCTGTCCATTTCTTCTCCCCATTTTTGAGATTAGATGTTTTTTTCTTGTAAAGTTCTGTCAGTGCCTTGTATATTTTGGAGATAAGTCCCTTATCTGATGGATATTAAGAAAACAACCCCATTCACATTAGTGCCACACAAACTCAAATATCTTGGAATCAACTTGACTAAAAATGTGAAGGACCTATACAAAGAAAACTATAAAACTCTGCTCCAAGAAGTAAGAGAGGACACATGGAAATGGGAACACATACCTTGCTCATGGATTGGCAGGACTAACATCATTAAAATGGCAAATACTCTGCAAAGCATTGTGCAGATTTAATGCGATCCCTCTAAAGATATTCATGTCATTCTTCAAAGAAGTGGATCAGGCACTTTTGAAATTCATTTGGAACAATAAACACCCTAGAATATCTAAAGCAATCATTGGGAAACAGAACATGGGAGGAATTACTTTCCCCAACTTTAAACTTAACTACAAAGCAATAGTTATCAAAACAGCATGGTATTGGAATAAAGACAGGCCCTCAAATCAGTGGAATAGACTTGAATACTCAGAGAATGTTCCCCAGACATAGAATCACCTAATTTTTGATAAAGGAGCAAGAAATTCTAAATGGAGCAAAGAAAGCCTATTCAACAAGTGGTGTTGGCATAACTGGCTAGCCACTTGCAAAAAATTGAACTTAGACCCCCCCAGTTAATATCATGTTGAGGTAAAATCCAATTTGGATTAAAGACCTCGATATCAGACCTGAAACCATAAGATATATAGAACAACACGTAGACAAAACACTACAGGACATTGAGACTACAGGCATCTTCAAGGAGATAACTGCACTCTCCAAGCAAGTGAAAGCCGAAATTAACAGATGGGAATATATTAAACTGAGAAGCTTCTGCACCTCTAAGGAAATAGTGCCCAAGATACAAGAGCCACCCACTAAGTGGGAGAAACTATTCATCTAATATACATTTTTTAAAATTACCCACATTTACTATCCTTCTGTATAACAATATAAATCTTCATTTATCACATATACTTGTTTTGGATTTCATGTCTTGATTTTATTTAGATATTAGCAAGTATCTTCTAGTATCTTAGCCTAATATTCATATTGCAAAATGAATAACAATAATAAAGAAGTTATATTGAAATATAAACTAATCTAATTTATACAAATGAAATAAATTATTTATTATTTTGTTAATAAAATTATTGGCAAAATATAAATATATTTACCAACTAGTCTTGGTAAATAGTTTTGTATTCAGTACAACTTCTATCATAAACTATCTGTTTTCTTGTTGTATCCTTTCAAGTGATAAATTAGGTATCCTTAGCATAAATGCATTTAGAAGTATAAGTTGCTTATAGTTACAAATGCTATAGAATATGATTCATAGTTTGTTATAGCTAATAATGTAAATTAGAATAAAATTGATACAACTCAAATTTAAATGTAATATGTTCTTCATTTCTAAGTAAAATGTTTTAATTTTAATTGCTTTGTTTAAAATTTTTATTTAAACTATCATGATTTACAGAGTATTCATAGTTGGACAATCCCATTACCAGTGTCAACATTACTGCATCAATGCTTCCAGAGTGCATCCCAATCCTAGCCACTACCTATTGCCCCAGTCTTCCAGCCTCACAAGTCCATTTAATTTTGTTCATTAAAGTTGCTCTAATAATTTCATTGTTGTTGACTCTGCTTTTGATATCTAATATTGTCCTTTTTTAACACAATAAATGCACCTGACACCTTTTGGCCCCTATCTCCCATCCCTTCATGTTTGTCTTTTTTCCTCCTCCAATTTCTTTCTATCTCCTCACTATACTCTGGTCCTAGAGTGCTCTCGACACACCCATTACCTCTTGTGTTACCACTCTGGCCCCAACTCAAATATTCATTACTTATTACTTACTACTCTTTTTACTCTTATGATTAGTCAAAAGTATATATTGGCAAGATAATATAATAGTTGACAACTATAATTTTTTATTAAATGATTTCAATGATTCTCAAATTTTTATATATTTTATTAAATGGAAAGGATGAAACATAGCTTACTTTATAATAGACCAAAACGAATTTTTATTCCTATTGATAATATATTTAGAAAAACTTTTTTTGGTGAAATCACTTAAGAAAGACACAATACAATGTTATCATAGTATCTACCCTTTGTATACTACACATTTAGTGCAATAAAAACTTATTTTTGTATTTGAATGAAGATGGTAGATTCTTCTGAAACTGTTAATGATACTAAGCAATGAAAACATTTTATGAAATGAATAAAAAATTTAAATTCTCTAAAATATATGATGTTATTTTATTTAACTAGTATCTTATTGAACTTAAATTCTGGTTCTCCACTTGCAGTCCAATATTCTAAAGATAAAGATAATGCATGAAAGTAGGTATATATAAGGACTAGCAATCTGAAAGATGGTAAACTTATGTTCCCAAACTTCTTGTCTCCATAGTTGCACAAAGTAAAGTACATGGTAAGAAAATATACAATCACATTGTTTTTATTTTTATTGTAGTCAAAGTGAATTCCAAATCATACACAGTGATATTTAAAGTACACAGTGACAATAAATGAGGGCCTTTCCACAACCAGTGTTGTCCTCCCTTCATCCCTGTTCCCAAGCATATATCCCTTATCTCCCTCCTTATTCCCCCAGAATGCTAGTGTAACTAAAAGCATATATGTTAACACTAATGTATACCTTTTTTTTTTTTGAAGTTCCAGCTATTTTTACTAGTGGTTTCTTAAAGGTTTGGAGTAAAAGGAGCACTGTAAAAGCAATATTAGTGTGGCAATTATCGTTTGCATGGGTCCTCCAAAGTATGCGGGTCATGGAAAGGAAAACCTTTGGCCTAAGTACAAGGAGACCCTATCCCTGAATTTTCCTGACATAAGACCATTTCTAAGCTCCAGGCAAACTAGTATGTCCAATCCCGGTCATTGTCTGTAGTGCCCATATAGTTAAATTTTCCACAGTCTCTGTTGTTGATCTCACGTTTCTGTATTGAAGGTCCTGGAAACTGTATATCCTACATTGAAGTCAGGATGGTGCGGAGCAGTGTCTAATTTAAACTCGCAATTAATGGGCAATGCAGAAATCCCTGTTCAGTACTCAGGTCGTTGTTGTTGCTTAAATCTTCTCAGTGTTAAGGGAAGACACTTTTGAGTAAATCGATGTCAGAGCAGCAGTAGTGTCTTCCCTGGTAGAGGTACAATCACATTTTTTAAGTGATGAATTACATGTTAATTGACAATTCACTTATGAGTTGACCCCTTGAGTCACATACTGATATAACTGTAAATAAAGATTCCTAATTATAATATCCACATCTTATCCTTTAGGTTAAAATAAGGAAGCATTCTTATCTATACCAGATAGATTTTTGTATTCTAATACTGAATTAAACTTATTTTTTATCCGATTTTCATTATTATTATTATGTCTATAACTAAATAACAATAGACTGGCTTTAAATCATTACTTTCATTATTCAAATCCTAGAAAAACATAAATATTAATAAATTAGTGTAGAGTAATACATTAATTCTTAGAAGCAAGACAAATATAATTTGAGATTTATAGTATATTTAAATATGTATATTTGTATAAATTCATTTATTTTCTTTTATTGTTTTACATTCAGCAGAGTATGTACAGCTTACATAGGAAAATTTTGAAATTTACCACTTTATAATAAGAAAAATAAATTTTATAAGTTTGAAGACAAGGAACTATAAAGTTTCATTTGTTTATTACATTAGGTAAGCATCACATTTTATTATGATTCCTATTTATTTTGGATCCATTAGAATGTAACTTTTGGGAATCAGGCTTTCTCTATTTTCTATCCTCACTTTGCAAATTAATATAAGGTTAATAAAGATGTTCACAAAATCCCAATTCTAATTATTTAGTTATCAGTATCTCTGATTTCCTTGGAGACTACTATGTTAACTTTTTATTTCTTTACTTTTTCATTAAGTATCATTGTAGTTTTACTCAACTCAAAATTGTGTACTGAAATATAACATTTTATCTTTTAAATATTTTGAAAGTTACATGCTTAATTAGTGATTTTATGTCATTTCTGGATATATTAGCCACAGGCATAATATTTAAGGATAAGTTTAAAAATAATTTGGACTGGAGATATAGACAGTTCCAAGTGCTGTTTCCTTGCATGTACCAACCTGGGTTTGATCCTTGGACCTTATGTCTTCCTGAGCACTACCAGGAGTGAGCCCTGTTCACAAAGGAGGACTAAGTCATGAACACCATCAGGTATGGCTACAAAAGAACAAAAATTGCCTTTAACTTATTATATATAAGATTTCAGTAGATAATTTTACAATAAATATATTTCATATTATATTAACATTAAAATATATACTAAAAGTGTTTCATTTGTATTAGAGTATATAGAACAAGTAAAAAAATTAAAAAAAATTTAAAAAATAGGTAATTGAAATAGATTAAGACATTTGAAAGTATAATTATACAATAAGTATAATTACATAATTAAATCCATTATTTTAAGGAAAACTAAACTAGGCAAGTTTTTATATTTTTATATAATACACTGTACTTAATATTACATTTTATTTATTTATTTCTGCTCAATTATAGCACCATTTATTTGGACACCACAAATTATATATTCAAACAAGTTTTCTATAAGTTTATGGAACATTGGAGCTCATTATTGCATGAATTCTGAGTTAGTTATTATATAGTTACTTTGTTTGAAAACTATCACTTTTTTCTTATAAATTTTTAATTTTTCCATATCATTTGGTCATGAATTTTTAGGTCAACTTAGTGTATTTTATTTTTGTTTTTCTGAGTCACACCCTGTGTGCTCCAGTATCATTCCAGTGAGAGGTATATTTTGTAACCAAATGGGTTGCTAGAGCTTGAACCTAAATAAGCAGAATGGCAAGCACCATACATACTGTATTATCTCTCTGGCCCTACTTGTAAGCCTGTTTAGGTTCTCTTCCATTTTGTTCATTCAATGATTTAATACTTTTAATCAATAAATAGTTTTGTTTGGTGCTAAGGTGAAAAGTGGTAAAAATGGCAGTGTAATCTTGTTCAAAATTATTTAGGCCACTACAGTTTTCAACATTCATATAAATTTTGCAAACATTGACAGGTTTTGCAAAATGCAGTTATTTTAATTAGGATTGTGTTATAACTGTCAAAATATAGAGTATACTTAATTTAAGCTATAAATTGGATTATATTTAGATAATATTTATATCCCTCAGCAATTAATTGTATTTTTCAAATTTCAAATATTTCATTTATTAAAGTTTGTATATTTAGATTTAATTTTGGTTTGGCAACAATGTTTGGTTGTTATCAGGACTTGCTATGGGCTCTGTGCTCAGGCATCACTGATGAAAGAGCTTGAAAGATCATCTGTAGTGCCAAGGATTGAATTCAGGTTAAGTAAGTGTAAATAATATCTCTGTTTCCTTATAAGGTATGCATTTTAAAAATATGGTAACGTTTTTAAATGTTCATTTCTTTATTTTTTATTTTTAATTAATATATTTTATTTAAACACCTTGATTACGCACATGATTGTGTTTGGGTTTCAGTCATGTAAAGAACACTACCCATCACCAGTGCGACGCTCCCATCACCATTGTCCCAAATCTCCTTCCTCCCCACCCAACCCCTGCCTGTACTCTAGACAGGTTCTCCTTTTCCCTCATACATTCTCATTTTTAGGACAGTTCAAAGTGTAGTTATTTCTCTAACTAAACTCATCACTCTTTGTGGTGAGCTTCGTGAGGTGAGCTGGAACTTCCAGCTCTTTTCTCTTGTGTGTCTGATAATTATTATTGCAAGAATGTCTTTCATTTTTCTTAAAACCCATAGATGAGTGATACCATTCTGTGTTTTTCTCTCTCACTCTCTCCCTCTGACTTATTTCACTCATTCATTTAAAATTTTAATATGATGATTTATACTAAATATTTTGTAGTCTCAGCATTTTTATGTTGAAAATTCTTGGGGCCAGTGTGGTGGCTCTAGAGGTAAGGTGTCTGCCTTGCCAGCACTAGCCTAGGACGGACCGCGGTTCGATCCCCGTATATCCCATATGATCCTCCAAGCCAGGAGCTACTTCTGAGCACATATCTAGGAGTAACCCCTCAGCATCACTGGGTGTGGCCCAAAAACAAACAAACAAAAATCTTAAAGATAAAAGAAGCCCTTCACCTTTTAGAATGTGAATGAATCATCTTCAGTCTTGGCTCATCTGTGTCCCGGTCCTACTTGGAGCTGTAAAGAGGTGACTAAATGTCCATCTATGAAAATATTTTAGCATGAATTTCTATTTCTTCATTGGCATTTCCTTATGCTTCAAATGGTTCAGGTAACTATGCCACAGGCCAAAATGTGCTTTACTTCTTAAGCCATGCTTTAGAAACTTCCATATCCCCATCAAAGGCAAAGGCTTTGTTTACTTTTTAAGTATGAATTCAATGTAATTTTCCATCCTGAGAATAACTACTTATTGCGTTGTGACATTGTGTCTCTGAATAAATGAAATTACTTATAAATAGATTTTAAAATGAGGAATAATTAAGCAGTTACTTCAAAGTCTCTGTTGGCTTCCTCATTTGGTTCGTCTAAATGTTAAACTTTAGAATAAAATTTTGTCCTCTTCGTCCATGTACTTTTGACATTTATTTTAATAAACAAGGTTCATCATATTGTACCACTGGCAAGTTAACCTATACTCTACTCTTAATAAACTCTTAAACATTTCAGGAGGGCATTTGAATTGCACATAGCTAACCCAGTTCTGATATCCAGTATCTGGTCCCCAAAGGCCATCAGAAGTAATTCCTAAGTGCAGAGTTAAAAGTGACCCCTAACCATCACATGTTATGGCCCAAACAAAACTCCCATAGAAAAAAAATTTTTAAGAGCCTGAACGATAACAAAGTGGTAGGGCCTTTGCCTTGCATGTGGTTGACCCAAGACGGACCTGGCTTCTATCCCTGGCGTCCCATATGGTTCCCCAAGTCAGGAGTGATTTCTGAGCATATAATCAGGAGTAGAGCATCACTGGTGTGTCCCACACATCCCCACAAAAAAAAGGGAAAAAATAAATAAAATTAAATATTTCTATGGATGTTTTGTTGTTTGCGTTTTAATAACTTATTTTCTTCTAACATGGTTTATTACAGATAATAGTAATTGGGTTCTATATTGAGTGGTATATCACTATTTAAGCTATACTAATAAATTAGTCTCATCTTCCACAAATTGGCTTTTTGTTCTTTTAATCCATCAAAATAATATTTATTGCGATATTAATTTAAATATTAAGTGTTAAATTGCTGCTTTAAAAAATTTGAGGGGCCAGAGCAGCGGTGCAATGGAAGGGCATTTGCCTTGCACATGACTCACCTAGGACAAACTACTGTTCGATCCCCAGGCATCCCATGTGGTCCCCCAAGCCAGGAGCGATTTCTTTTTTGTTTTGTGGGTTTCTTTGGGGGGGGGTCACACCCAGCAGCACTCTGGCTCTATGCTCTGAAATTGCTCCTGGCAGGCTCTGGGGACCATATGGGATGTCAGAATTTGAACCACCGTCCTTCTGCATGCAAGGCAAATGCCTGAGCATAGTGCCAGGAGTAGCCCCTGAACATCACCAGGTGTGACCCAAAACAAAACAATTTAAAAAATTAATGAGAATATTGTGAATTACAAGACCCTCACTGTTGTATTTCAGGTATATAATGACAGTGAATTAGGGTCATTCCAATCATCAGTGTTGACCTTTCCCGCATGCATCCCATAACTCCACCCTTAGCCCCCTAGACTACTACTGTAACATGTCCATTTTGTGTTTAGCTTGTTATAGTTTGGGTCTCTTGATTTTATTATCATTGATTTTGAATTTGGTATTTACTGTAGATCTGACCTTTTTGCTGTTGTTGTTGTTGTTGTTGTTGTTGTTGTGGGGGCACATTCGGTAACACTCGGTGGTTACTCCTGTTTATGTGCTCAGAAATCGCTCCTGGCTTGGGTGACCATATGGGACACCAGGATATCAAATTGAAGTCTGTCCAATGCTAGCGCAGGCAAGCCAGAATCCTTACCACTCCAGCCCCTGACCTTTATGTTTTTCATTCAATGCTCCTAAGATTGCTTGACCTCTGGGTCTCAACAACTTTTTTTTTCCTTTTCTCAATTTGTAGAATAAAATGATTCAAGTTCTAAGGTTCTATGGAAAAGGCAGGAGCCCCTATCTAGAAGATATAAAATAAAGTTAAAGAAACAAAAAAGAGAGGGCAGGTGTAGCAAGATTTTTTTGTTGTTTTGTTCTGTTTTGTTGCAAAGGTGCAGTAAACGTTGGGGAAATAAACAAATGGAATTTCCTTGGCCTAAGAGATACAAGTTGTCTACATCCATGAAGCATACTGTCATACTGTCATAAGACCAACTATAGGCTCTAGGTATGTTGATTATCCAACCCCAAATTCTTTCTTTATTATCCCAGGAGAAGTTCTGTTCAGTTGTGGTTTTCAAAGTCAGTATTCTGTAATTAGAGATCTTGGTTTTTACACAAATCCTAGGTTGAAGTCTAGGGTAAAGTCTTTTTTATGGTCCCAGGAAAAGCTCTGCTTAGTTGTGTTTGTGTCAGTCCTGTGTAATTAGTGATCTTAGTTTTTGCACAGACCTATGTATGGGACACCTTTTGATTTCATAATAATGTTATGTCATGAGGTAGGGACACCTATCCTTAGATCAAGTTGTTGATGTTTCCTTGCCATCAGCGTGTCATTTAATTCTACCTTGGAGTAAGGTGGTGTCAGAGAAGTATTAGGGGGGATTAGATTCTTGGTGCTGGTGCAGGAAACTGCCAGTTCTAACATTGGGATCCAGGATTTAGGGTACACAGTCGATTTCCATTGATAGAGGCACAAGTCAATCTCCATGCCTAATGTTCAGGGTGGAATGTGTCCCTGCAATATACAATTTATAGTTTCTTATCCATATTAAGTAACTTCTATACATATTAGGTATTTATATACATAAGATTTCTCCATTTTAGTGTCACTATGCAATAAGAAACAATGCCATATTATTGGTGCATTTGGGGTTAAAAACAAGCTCTAAAGTCTCTATGAAGTGGTTTTGGCCTGGGCTTATATTTCAAGCAAGACATTTCTACTAGAATTTCCTAAGCAGATAAAAAAAGGGGGAATGGGAGAAGCTATCTCTACATATGGAGATAAATACTAAGAGTTATAACTAAGAGTTATGTGTCTACAGCAGTGGTTCTCAAATAGTGGGGTGAGCCCCGAAGGGGGCACGAGGCTCCATAAAGAGGGGTGTATTTGACCTCAGCAAACACTGTCATAACAAGCTAAGTCTTGTGTTTATGTCTCTGTATCTCTCTGGAGCTGAGAGTTGCTGTGTCCTGCTTCAAACCTCACTTCGAAAAGCTATGCATTGCAAAACGTGCTCATTGTAGCCATTAATCCAGATATCACCTCTGATTATCAGCTCAAATTATTGTATATATTTTTGTTTTGCAGGTTAAAGTTTTTTTAATAAAGATACTATTTACAGTCGTGCAGGTTGTGAGAAAAATGTTTTCTTCTTCTTAGGGGGATATGACAGAAAATAATGTAGAAGCACTAGTCTACAGAAACATACAAATAAAATATAGATATTCCTTTTAATTATTTTGAAGATAGTCTGAGGGGAGATAAAATCCAAGGGCACATTTTCTTACCACATTGTGGTCTTGTGGAGAGTGAGAAATGGTTTGTAGCAATCAGGGATCAGGTAGTGTCATCTAGCTGGGGTTCCCTCTGGAGCAAAATCTGGGAACAAGCAAGGGTCCATAGTGTGGGGAGGTGGGAGACTAAAAATAGAATGTGTTAACAGGGGCTGTAGCTGCAGCTTCTTATGGGGGCAAGAAATGGGAAACTGACATAATGTCTTTTATGCTTTGGGAGCCAGGTGGCAGCTTGCTGGGCAATGGAAATTCCAGTTCCTGAGGAGTTACTAACTGAGGTTAAAAATGATTAAATAGGGAGTGATAAAAGACCAGGGATGAGTGGGTGAGAGGACAAGAGTTTTGTAAGGTAATGAATGCAAGGTAGAGGAAGGAACACCAGGAACAATATACAACACAGGGAGGGATTAATTACAATACAGATTAGAACAACAAAGGAGTACACCACATACACACACTCACACCCACTTGTAGATAGACACTGAAGATTTATTTGTAGGTTGTAATTGGCAAACTGACCCTTATGAGATGGATCAGTATGCTTTAAAAAATGGGGAATTGTTTTCCATTTTATAGGCAGTTCATTAATGGTGGAGCTAAATTTTGCTAAATAGAGCCTTTGGGGTTAGATTATGGACTAAAATTATGGACTCAAAAGTAAAACCAATAAACTCTTCTGTGCTTTGGCTGTAAAAAATGTTTCCTGTACATTACGTGTACAAAAATTTAGCTATTACACATTGTCAATTATTTTAAGTAAGACACTTTTAGATATATTTGTGCAGTAGATTTAAGGTAGACATATTTTTAGTGGACCCATTAATTCCTACATATCAGTAAACATCAGCAAACACAGATATAAAAAAGCTTCTGGAAACAAGTTTCTTTTCCATAAAATATTTTTATATATAGAAATATGTAGATGTTGCATTATTCTATTCTATTATAGTTCACTTCAATAAAGTTCTTTTTAAAATATGCCAAATAGTTTTTGTTAATATAAAAACACATTAAAATATTGTGATAGTTTAAAGTACATTGCTAATAACTACAGCAGTAAATCAGCATCTCAATTATGTCATATAAGTTAAGAATAACATAGAATAACTTTAAGAATATTCTATATTTTTCTTCAATGTTTACAGCTCAAAAATTTTGACTTTGTTTTTTTCCTGGTCTTATTTACCCACAGGTTGTATTCTTAAATGTTTTCTGGATTCCTCCAGATATCTGCCTGTAAACCAATATTATGTTCCCTATTTGTATAAAATTGTCCTATTAATATTCCATGTATAAGTGACTTTATTTATATTTCTCTTTCTGACATATCACTTACTATGATAACGTCATGGTTCATTATTTTTGTTTGTTCTGTTTAGGGGACATACCTGGCAATATTCAGCTTACTTCTGGTGCTATACTCAGGGGTCACAGCCATAATTGCTGTTTTACCTCTCTATTACTATCTGTCATTTTGCCACAAATGACTTATATCCCTCTTTCTTATTTCATAGTACGCCCGGATGTACTTATGCTCATTATTATCCATTCATCAAATACACTGACATATAAATCATTTGCATATATTTTGATATTGTGAATACTGTAATGTAAGCATAAAAGTACATAAAAGTATCTTTTATGACCACCCTACAATTCCTTGTTTATATATACACAGAGAACTTTATGGTTCATTTGGAATGTATATTTTATTTTAATGGAAACTCAATACTATTTTCCCTTAAGAACTGCATCAATTTAAATTATCAGCTAAGTTGTGTAAACTTTTCCCTTTATTAATATTTTTATTTAATATTTATTACTTTATGATAGTAGTCTATAAAAAATGTGAAGGAACATCTTCTAAGTTTAGATTGCTCTTTATTGGTGATTTTGAGGCTCTTTTCATGTATGTCTGGACATTTGTATGTCTCTGGAAAATGGTATATTTAGAAGTTCAACCTGTTTTTATAAATTTTAGATTGTGTTGTTTAGTTATGTGTTTTTCTAACCTTAAATAATAGTCATTCATTAGTCTATATTATCAGAAACTAATTTTATCAGTTCCACAGGTTATCCTTTAAATCCACTGACTTTGTTTTGTTGTTTAGAAGCTATATAGTTTGAGGTATAACTATATATAATGTTGAGATCAACATTAAAAATGTTGACAGTTGTTATTTATGTTTTGGACATCATATCCAAAATTTGATGCCAATCTATGATAAAATGATTATTTCCTGTTTTCTTTTTAGAGTTTTACAAACTCTGCTATCATACTGAATGCCTATTTTATTTTGAATTAATTTTTGTGCCTGACAAAAGACAGAGTTCCATTTCTAGTTTCTTCAGCTGCCTGTATGGCATATCAGAAGAAACCTTTGTGAAAGAGATTGTTTTTCATCATTTGATGTTTTTGGTTTGCTTGACAATTACCATTGATTTTATACACAGAGTTAACTTTTGGATTTCTACTTTTTACATACTATTTTAATATTAGTTGCATCATGTAAATATACATAGTCTTTTCACATCTAGTACATATGCAATACATTTTTCTGTTATTTTTCTCTCTCCCTCTTTGTTACTCAGTTTATCTTCAAAAATTTAGGAAATTTGGCTGTAGAAAGAGGTTACTTTTGCTTACTTGCACTTCTATCATTCTATGGATTGTCAACACTTTTCAAAATTAATTTATAATGATAATTATGAAGTAACATACATTGTTGTGTAAAGTGGTCATTCTATGTACAGAAGAAATAAATTTAGTGCTCAGCTATGCTTTCAGGTTTGTAAATATAATTGAAATATATATTCTATTATAAATTCATTTACCCCTCAAATGTCTCCTTTTTACATTGCATTTTATGTTACTTTTTAAAGATATAATTTTATATACTTTTAAAGGTATGATGTTACTTTTAAAGATATAATTTAAAAGAATCTAGTTTGCTATAATCTTATAAAATTTCGGTGAACCATACTTAAGTATGACCTTCAATAATATGCTAATTTATTTAAATGTTCTTCACTAATTAAGAATATGTTTAAAGGAGTGCACTTAAATTACTCTATCAATTATCTATATAAGAAATTATTGAAGTGATCAATTACCATAATCAAAAATCATTACTTAAATC
Organism: Crocidura indochinensis; assembly: GCA_004027635.1. Taxonomy (NCBI): domain Eukaryota; kingdom Metazoa; phylum Chordata; class Mammalia; order Eulipotyphla; family Soricidae; genus Crocidura; species Crocidura indochinensis. The sequence goes on from PVKC010009584.1 coordinate 24,459, forward strand.
AGATAATAAGTATCTTTAAAATATCGCATGCTTGATTTTCTAAAATGATTTTCTTTGGGGATTTGAATATGACCCCTCAGCATTTTTCTATTAAAATGGATGAATTGTAATGCCTATACCATAACTAAAATTACCTTTCTATGCAATGTTTCTAATAATGGTTTTCGTATAAAAATTGCTATTATGTGGTCATGGCAAAGGAGCCTCTAATATACTTTGCATGCAGGCGATCCAGGTTCAGCATCCTACACTGCATGGTATCCTAAAGCAAGGATGCAGTCTGTCTCCTGACGACCTTTCTTGGAATGATGACTTAGAACTTTAAGCTTAACTAAATTATTACTATGCCAAAACATAGTACATATAGTTTATATTTCAAAAATTACTCTTTTTTTTTTGCTTTTGGTTTTTGGGCCATACCTGGTGACGCTCAGGGGTTACTCCTGGCTATGTGCTCAGAAATTGCTCCTCTCTTGAGGGACCATATTGGACAATGGGAGCTCGAACCACTGTCCGTCCTAGGTTAGCATGTGCAAAGCAAATGCCCTACTACCTGTGCCAGATTCTCATCCTTAATTACCAACATATTTTTAAAAATATCAAGGTATCCTAATTCTAGCCTTTTAATTTTAGTTGGTATAGTTATGGCATGCCGGTTGTTATGATTTTCGAAGCTTCAAGGGAACCAAATATTATGATGTATCTTACTACTCATTTAGTTCTTTGTTCCCTAGTGATTGAGTTGAGATATTTTTCTGAATATCTAATGGAATTCCTTTCATTTTCAATACATCAAGTCCAATAACACAGCGAATATAATTATTAGCATAATAAGCAATCTTTCATGTATTTGAAAGTAGTAATTATATTTCCAAGTAGTATTCTCTAAGCTAACCAAAGAATCATCATTTTCTACTTGTGGGCTTTACACATTTATGCAAAGTTTTATATTTTTTATACATCCATTTAAGTGACTTAGATGAAACAAAATATAATTCATACTCAATGCAGCATTCTAGTGTAAAATGGGTTTAACACTAGAAATTTGAAACAAAAGTTGTACAATAAATAAAACATTAGGTTCTCAAAAATTGTTTCAAATGAGAAGTCAAGACACCAAAATACCTAGTCATCACTACTGTACAGAATTAAAACAATGTCCTGACCTCCCAACTATCACTTAGACTATTGCTTATGAGTTGAACTATAATTTTGGAGTGATTACTGCAGTTAACTGTCAATTATCACTTGTCTACAACATTGATAGTTGGCATCAAGAATAGTAAGACTATAGCATCCATTGAACATCTCTGTTTAAATATCTCTAAAGGTCCTCTTGTAAATAAAGTTTCATTTGTAAGATTATTGGTGAAACAAAACCATGCAACAATTAGGAAGAGCAGTATTGGCAAATCAGAGATATAAAACATTAAGAAAAAAACAAAGAATACAGTATAAATAATGTTAATCATGACTATTTTATATGAGATAATATATTTAGGTGTATGATGTCCATCTGCTACTATTTCATATCACAGTGACACAGAACACAAATCACTGTAAAATCATGTAAACATCAATGATATATTGACATAATTTGTAAATGTTTGGATGGTATTAAGGTTTAATATAAATTAGTACAAAGTGAAAGACTTTTATGCTGCTTGAGAAAAATAAATCATATTAGAACAAATTAAGTTGAAAATATTCAACAATTAAAGCTAAATCAGATACGATAATATTAAGGAACTAGAATCAAGCAAGCATTTATATAATCATATAGAAAAAGGCATTTACAGACAACTTTAAAACTGTGAAACTTAAAAACTAAATAATGTTGCCTAGGACATTTTCTACTTTACTCCTTGACACTGCTTCTGATTCCCCTGGACACAGCCAGGAGTGATTCCTGAGGACAGGATAAGGCATAGTTCTTTTTTTTTATAATAACAATTTTTATTTTAAACATAGTGGCTTACATATTGTTGACAGTAATATTTTAGGTACATGTTAACATAAAATCAGGGGAATTCCCTTCACCAAACCGTCCTCCCTCTGCCTCTCTTCCTATCGTACCTCACATGTCTTCCTCCCTCACCCTCGGGGCAGCCAGGTCAAGTGGTCCCCTCTGTGCCTAGCTAACTACTTGGTGGTCCTACACATGTTTAGTCTTGGTACTTCCCATATACCCCCACCCCAGTTGGGATGCAGTACTAGTTAGTTCAAGTCATGTGATTTTGTTTGAAGAGGAGAAAAGTAATAACCTGG
>PVKC010009585.1:0-26739 GCA_004027635.1 Crocidura indochinensis
AGGAATAAATAGATGAATAACCTTTCAATTTGTTAGATTACCATATCACTTTCCATGCATTATTTATCTAAATGTCAAAATAAAACTTCATTCAGAGAAATAGGAATATAATTAGGTGATAAAACTTTAGATATGCTTTTACTGCCAGAAAACTTACTTGTAGCCGGAGAGTTAGCATGGAGGTAAGGTGTTTGCCTTTTAAGCAGGAGGTCATTGGTTAGAATCCTGGCATCGCATATGGTCCTGGAACCTGCCAGGAGTGATTTCTGAGCGTGGAGACAGGAGCAACACCTGAGCACAGCCGAGTGTTACCCCAAGACCAAAAAACAAACAAACAAAAAATAGACAAACACAAAATTTACTTGTAAAAATTAGTATAGGAAAAATATTTTAATATTCTTAAAGTTTTATTCTGCAAGGAGACAGTTAATTGGCTAAGGACAGGGAAGAAGAAGAATGTTTGAAGAAGCTACATAGCGAAGGAATACATATAGAAAAAAGTAACAGCAAATTTCTCCCAATGAGCCTTTAGTAAAGTAACAAATTTGATGAAGAAAAAGTATTGTTCCTTTTAGCTTGAGATCAATCAGATTTTATTTGTGCCAAGTAAAAATATAACATCCAATGTTTTACTTTGAACTGTCAGATAGAAAGAAAAAGAAACAAATACACATTACAAAATAAAATAGTGAATCCTTTGTAGAAATAAGAATAATGGTCCTAGCAGAGGACCTTTAAAGGTGATTATGACCTTTACCCATTAAGCAGTTAAATCTATCTCATGATCCTGTGTGCCAAATGCTAATTTAGGATCAATTACAGAAAAGAATGAAGAATCAGCTAAGTGATCTCAGAGGATAGAGGTGTTATTGCCAGTATATGAGCTATATCCCCCTGGATAAGTGAACTGTCATAACTTTTATTTGGTAAATGAATATTTTTGAATATACAGTTTTTTGTGCTTAGTGAAATACCTCAGTTAGATTAACATAAAGTAAACTTCAGTTCTTGCTCTTAGGAACTCATGACAAATGAGGAATTATATAGTTATAATTGGAGATTAGTATGGGATGAAGGTCACAGAAAACTTCTTTTCATTGTATATTGCTATAAAAATGTTTAATAGGGAAATTGGTGCTAAGAGAAGCAAAGAAGAAAATGTTTAAATCCTGAAAAGAAATAATTCAGAGATTTATGTTATGCTATGTGAAAATAATATGGTGTGTTTTGGAGCTACAAGACACGACTTTATATTACATAAAGAAATCATACAAGTTTATACAATATTTCTCTTTAAACAGAATATTTAAGTTACAATTAACACTGCATATGCATGAGGAATTTAATGTTAAATATTCATCTAGGTAGGTATCTCAGAGTCCTAGAGAGATCCAAATGCAAAAAATGCTTTTCTCTCAATTTAGAGGCAATCACCTCCAACTTCTCTATGTGCTCACTCAACTGTGCTATCTATTGTGTCTAAGAATCAAGAGAGCTGTAAGATACCTTTCCCTGACAACCAAACATAAAGAAACATACTATAATGTTTAATGAGTTGTGATTATTTAAAAATATGCTCAAAGAATTATAGCTAAGAAGTAGGACAACCTCTTGATTGCATAATGCATGTTTGTTTCTTGCACCATGGCATAAGAGAGGCTGGGCCAGGTAAGAAACAGTTTAAGGGAATATATTTCCTAAAGCAATTACATTGATGAATAAAAGCAGAATAGTTGGTGGTACCTAAGTACCACCAAGTAGCAATACGATTGCAATTTAAATAAGGAGATTGAGTGCTAGCTTCAAAAAAATCTGACCATAGGGAACTTTTACCTTATTTTGTTGATAGTACAATTTTAAGTGGACAGTGAAAGTCACTAAGAGATTAATTTAAATAGAAAATGTAAGTTAAACAACAAATACTTGAGTCTTTCTTTGCCTATCAACATCTGTGCAGCAGTCTGGCCAATGAGTCTATCCAATTAGGTCTTGGGACTTAGCTAACACACTAGTCTTGGTGACAAATTCTCACTAATTACTTGTGGCTGCCAGAACTCAGTAGTCATAAGCACTTACTTGACACTGTGAATGAGAGCAGCCTATTGCCGTTCAGTTCACCTAGAACTTGGAGGACCTCCATTAATAACCATTAATAATATTTTGAAGAATAAGTAACAATAACAGTGTGTGCTTATTAAGTTGATGGGAACAGACATCAGATAGTTTCTCAAGTAAATAAGAGCTTTTGATGCTTCTCAAGGATCATTGTAGGGCAACATTTCTCTGATGTTCAATAAAATGAGTAATCCATTGGAAGAGGGCTTCAATATACTTAAAGAAAGATTCATGGAAAAAATGAAAAATGTATTCATTCATAAAGGGAATAAGAATACACTAGAAGCATTTGTAGTTGCTGAAGAATACCTTAGCAACACTCAGAATGAACAAAAAAGGTGCATCATTTCATCAGTAAAGAAGAGGTAATATAAGAGGTTTTGGTTTGTTTTGAGTCACACCAAGCTTTATTCTGAACTTATTCCTGACTTTGTGTTCAGGGATCATTCTGGAGGGCGCTGGGGGCCATATTAGGAATTAAGCCTGTTCCATCTTTCTAGCCCTAAAACACAATTATAAACGAAGGAAACTTAAAGAATGTAATAGAAAATAGAAAGGAGAATGAGGTCCCAATTGGGAGCTTCAGACAGAAGAGAGAAAAGGATGATAAATCTAGTATGAAGATGATAATTACGAAGAGAACCTAGCCATTCTGTGGGACACTAGTGCACTGATCTCGTCCCAAAAGTCTCAAATAAAATAAAGTCGAACAAAATGACAAAACACACTGTAATCAAAAGAGTAAGAAAGGGACAGAGAGAGGAGTACAGCAAGAAGGCTATTGCCTGGCACAGTATGCCAAAACTTGTTCAATTCTTAGCATCACATTTGACCCCCTGAATACCACCATACTCCCTAAAGTACCCCCAAATAAGCAAAAACAAAGCATCAAGGAAATGTAAGTCAAAATAACAATGAGATATCATCTCACCATTGTGAGAAGGGCACATATCAAGAGTTGGCAGAGTTTAATGAAAAAGAACCCTCGATTATTGTTGGGGGTAATGCTTCTGAACCATATTTAAAACATACAAAGAGAGGACGATGAATAGTATCTTAATGAGATTTAAATAATCTGCTCCAAAATCCAGGTCTTCTATTTAAAGTTTTAATTTTGTAAAATAAAATTATTTTTCTGTGCCTCTTCTACTATCCTTTTCTTTGGATAACATGAATTTATTTTCTCTAAAATGTTAATGTTAGTCTATTTGAAAAATGAAAATATTCAGCCTACAGCTCCAAAAAGGTAGTTTGAGTGTAATAATAAGAGAAAACCAAATTGCATAGTAAAAAGAAGTGAGAAGTTTGGAAGGTACTAAGCCAATTAAGGCAAATGTTTGAGGTAGCTATAGAGAAAAATGTTAGGATTTTAGAAAAAGTGGGACTTAAGAAACAAGATTTCTTCCTAGGAGTAAAGAGGAATGAGATTTTTCTGCTCAGGGTATGCGTTCACTTTAGATAGAGTACTGGAATATATAAACTTTGAGATGCACAAAGCTAAAACCAACTGAATGTTCATAATGGTAGCATGAAAGGATGCTGGTAAGCTCTTGAGAATTGTATAAAGATCTGCATACAAAACTCAGGAAATCAAGCAGTTGGAGTTTATTATACAGTTCAAATAGAAGGGTTCCTATCTCTTAACAAATGTCATTCCTTTACACATGAATGAAATCATTTATCTATCCAGCTATGCCCTGACCTGTATATGATTTCCTGGTTCAGTCCCATGTACACTTTTCTGGTCTGAAAGAGCATCCCAAGTCCTTTCCTGTAACTCCAGTGGTTCCCTGAATTTTCTTCCTAGTTTTCTTTAATCTCCAGTCTACCTCCAGGAACTTGTGGATGCGTTCCCTGTATTCTGTACTAGATGGAAGGACTGTCTCACATTGTAACCCAGTAGTTCTTGTTCAGTCCTGCTTTCCTGAGTCTCTAACCATGGCTAGGGTGCATGTGGGTTAGAGTTCTGTGCTCACTACCTATCTCTGCCTGGGCATCCAAGTCCTGAATAAATTTGAAATTTTCTAAGCATCTTCCTATATTCATTCTGCCCCTGGTCGAGTTAAGCCTTCCTATACCCAATAATCTCTGTGTGTGGTGCTCAGACCCTACAGATCCTGGTGTGTCTGGACTTACGCAAAGAGAAAGAAGAAAGCACTTGAGGCACTGGAATTTTCCTTTAATTTGCTGCTATCTCTATACCACCCTCAAGCCATCCCATCATATGACTTGCTACTTGTTTTATGGGCTACCTGTTCAGTGGACAAGACTTAAATTAGCTGTCATTCACCTGGGGCTCCATCCTTCTAATAGTGAGGTATCAAGAGCAGGTCTGGATTTGAGGATGAGAGGTTTATGTAAATATGTGATCTGTATGGTTCAGTAATTCTTCTTCCAAGTTGTAAGAGAAGAAACATGCCTTCAGGGTCATGCTGCAGGCTGTCTCAGAGGAATCCCAACACCAAGTAAGTTGAAGGTACCATCTGTCCCTCATCCCTCTTTGCTTCAGGCTAGCTCCAGTCATAGTAGAATCTATAAATCAAATAAAAATGAAAGATTTTTCTTTTGAAAGAGCAGCACTTGATTTTCTTGTTTAACAACACACAAAACACTCAACAAACTAAAGTCACTGTGAAAAGCTTTATACATTAGCACTTAATTTATCATCACAATAAGCTAGATACGAACATAAGAATATTTGTTTCATATGAAATTATCTTCATTTTATTAATTATATTGCCTTTCTCAATCACACAATATACTTATATTTAGTATTTTAGTTGTATAATTTTTATTAAATTTTATAAGATATAATTCCCCTTAAAATTAGAAATTGTTAAATTAAAATTAAATAATTTATTTAAATAAATAATTTAGTCAAATAATTAAAATTATTCCCTTTAAAATTAGAATTTTAAAGATTAGTTATGACATTGAATTGCTATTTGCAAAGATAAATATTTTTATTTGAGTAACAGAATTTATCTCCTCCTTTAATTCCTTCTCCCTCACCTTCCTCCTCCTCCTCTGAGTTCCCCTTCCTCTTTTTTCTTCTTAATGTATAATACTCTATATGTTATAGAGGAAAAATTTTATGTCTCTTCACAGTGTATGTCTCTAGATTGAAGAAATAGTCCATGGGTTAAGTAATTTTATCAATGGAAATTACTTCACTCTAGTCCACTGCAAACCACTCCCCCTTAACTCTCTTTTCCCTCCCCATTTGTTAGCCTAACCCTGCAGTGCTGATGCTTGAGCTTTTATTTCTATTTCACCATTCCCTTTCATTTTATATTTATATATAACATGCGTTTATCTTGTCTTTATCTTTCTCCTTGCGTATTTCCCTTAGAACTTGTCTAGATCCATCAATGCTGATACAAAAATTAAGATTCTATTTTGTTTATAGATGAGTATTACTCTATTCTGTGAGCCTATGTGTGTCTACATGCTTTTATTTTTCTCCTCTTTTAATATTGAACAATTGTTTCCATAAACTGGGTATATAACTAGTGCTGTGATTGATCATAACTGTGCATATGGGGGCCGGGTGGTGGCGCTGGAGGTAAGGTGCCTGCCTTGCCTGTGCTAACCTAGGACAGACCGCAATTCGATCCCCCGGTTCCCCATATGGTCCCCCGTGCCTGCCAGGAGCAACTTCTGAGCGAATAGTCAGGAGTAACCCCTGAGCGTCACCGGGTGTGGCCCCAAAATAAAAAACAAACAAAAAATAATAACTGTGCATATATGTGATGTTTTACTGTTTTAAATTTTCGGTAGATTCTTAGAGTAAAATTGCTAGATATATTTTAATAGAATCTCAATTTTAAAGAAAATCTAAGAAATGTAAATACCATAAAATTGAAATATCTATGCTTTTTCCTATAGATGCTGCACCAATTTACATGACATCAATAGAATAAAAGCATTCTTTATATTCTACACCTACATGGACACTTGATATATTTGATCATTTTGACATATTCCACCTGTAGAGTTGAGTTGATAACTTATTATTTTAATATTTATAGTTCTATGATAAAAAGTTAAGATGATCGTTTTCTTTCATATGCCTCTTGTTATCTTGAAGAATATTTTGTTGTTATTGAGTTGTTTTAAGTCCTCAAATAAATCAGGTATTAAACATGTTTTGTCAGGGATATGTTTCCCAATTAATAGGATACCATTTATTTTGAATATACTTCTTTTCACTATAAATATGATTTTTAGTTAGATGTCAAGCTATTTTCTTATTTATGTTTTTGTTTCTTTTGTTGGTGTCAAATACCAAAAATCATATCTAAGCCATTATAATGGACATTTTTTCCAATTTATTCAATGTGTTTTAGGTTTGGAGTCTAGTAAATCTATAATCTCTCTTTGTGCATGAAATGAAATTGTTTAATTAGATTATTTTGCTTATCCTTACCTAGTTTTCATAATATTATTATTATCAGATAGACTTTCCTTTAATCTCTTTTACTTGCTCTTTTACTTTGTTGTAATTTAAAAAACTAGGTTTTATCATAAATTACATAAATTTACATACAATAATTTATGTAAAAGTTAGTTCTTGGCTCTTAATTATGTTCCATTGATATCTGCTTGAGTTTATTTTGATAATATATATTGATATGAGTACAGTTTTAGTATAATTAGAAGTTAGTTACTATTATATTTATGTGGTTTTACCTCCCTTACCTATCAAGATTATAGATGTAGTTGTTGTCTTTTATTCTTTTGTTGATCTTTCTTTTGTACTTAGTTACTATCTTCTTTAGTATCTAAATTTAAGCATGTAAATAAATTATCCTCTAGACACTGTTTATATCTCTATAATAGAGACTAGCATGCAAAATTGATACTATTTTTCTTTGGCATCTGTAGGTTTTTATAAATATCTTAAGTGAAAAACTGCAACAATGACAATAAATATAAAGAACATAATATGATCTCAGGGCAAAATTTTGACCTACAGTATTAAAAATAAAATTTAATTTTTACAACATTTTTATACCAACAAACTATTGCCAATTCTTAGGTAAAAATTATATTTTAACTTTAATAGACTTTGATTTATGTTTGTGTGTATTATGTATTTATCTCAGTAACTTAAAGCTAAATATGAGCTATTGTCTATTCAATAAAAATTAGTTTGTTTAAAACAGATGAAAATATATGGAGCTAGAGAGATAGTACAGCAGTAAGGCATTTGCCCTGCTTGCATGCATCCTACCCGGAATGGACCTGGTTTGATTCCCGGTATCCCATATGGTTCCTCAAGCCAGGGGCGATTTCTGCTCACAGAGCCAGGAATAACCCCTGTGCATCACCGGGTGTGGCCCCCGAACTAATCAATTAATTAATCAGTTAATAAACTGCTAAAAAACAAATAAGTAGATGAAAATATAGAAGCAGAATCATAGCTGTCTTTGGTTTATGTATATTGGTATGAAACTTGTTCTTATTTTGATTGTGAAACAGTCAGCTGTGTTCAGTGTGTACTCATGACTCTGCACTCAGGGATCAGTCCTAGTGGTATTCAGAGTTCATATATGGTATCTGGGATCTAGCCAGAGTCAGCTGTGTGTAAATCAAGCACCTTATTATTGTACTATTTGCTCTGGCTCTACAAAGAATTGTTCTGACCATAGCATTGTATCTGTTTCTTTTAACTGGAAAAAATTGTACTATTCTCATTAAACTGTACCTATTTTATGAAGTCTTTTCAATTTATTTAGGCAGAAGTGATTGCTGGAGGCCAGAGCGGTGGCACAAGCGGTAAAGTTTCTGTCTTGCCCACACTAGTCTAGGACGGATCCCTGATGCCCCATATGGTCCCCCAAGCTAGGGGATATTTCTGAGTGCATAGCCAGGAGTAAACCCTGAGGGTCACCGGGTGTGGACCAACCCCCCCCCCCCCCCCCGCCAAAAAAAAAGAAGTGATTGCTGATTTGGGCTTTAAAGCTTTTTGTGTTATTATTGTATATGTTATATTGTAGATACAAATTAAATATTATTTACAAGATAGTATAATCAATATATCACCATTATTACTAATTTGATTTATAATTATCATATAACATGTTATAAATGTCTCTATAATTTTTAAACTTGTACCATGTTTGCTTAATATTTATGTGTCTCATTCTGTCTCTTAATACCTAAATATATAGGCCCAAAATAAAGACAAAACCCCTTAATGATGATTATTTCTTGGTTGTAACTTGCTCTTTTAACTTGTTTTTAAAATTCTTTTAATGTAAGTCAGATAGTATTTTATATCTCTAGTCTTAGAAATATAATAGGGCTTATCACATATGTATTTAAAAACGTTTTAATGACTTTAAAATGGCTTTGAGGCCACACACAGTGAATTTAAGGGATTACTCTTTGCATTTCACTCAGAGGTCTCACCTGGCTCTTGAGATCATATACAGTGCCAGGATATAACAGGTTTGGCTGCATGAAAGGCAAGTATTTTGCCTTCTGTGCTCTCTCTGGAGTCTGGGTTTAAGTTAATCACACCCCCTGTTTATGTAATTGACTTACAACTTGAGCGTTCTATTTTGCTTGCTTTGAATATAAAATTATACATTCTAAGGCTTGCTTTTGTTGATTTTAAACCAAGAATAGCCTTTTAAGCCAAGTCTTTTCAGCACAGAGAGTTTTATATTTTAAAGTCTTAGATTTTTGCTGTTTGTGTCAGACTACAGCATCCAAGTGTTTCACGCTGTGCCTGTCTCCTCAGTGATGAGAAGTCTGCAGACATTATTCTGGCTCCCTGCCTGGTTCTGACAAAGATATCAAGTAAACTACAAAGAAGTATGGTCCAAAGAAGTTGTCAAGAAGCTGTTTTCATTGCTTATCCACATTTTCTTAATTGCCAACTTATATAAACAACTGACATATAATCAATGCTTGTTTCAGGCCCCTGGTTTTCAATTCATAAAGCTGTAGAGGTGGTCAAGCCCTTTAATGTCAAGTGATATAAACTGAGTTATTTGCATTAAGGAATATGGATTTCAGGCAAAATAGTTATCACTCTTCACCCCTAATTTGCCCTGAGTATAGATTATCTGAAACTACATAGGTTCTTATAAAATATTTCAAGCCTATAATGCGTGAAGAATAGTAACTCTCTCCATTTCTGGGTATTTTTCAGAACCCAAATTCTATTCTCCAAGTAAACTAAAAAGAAAAATACGAAAGTTTAGAAATGTCAAAGTGGACTTCTTTCTTAACTTCTCACAAAGACAACTTATTCACGTAGGGTGAGTTAGAATGCTAAAGGTTACCTTACTCTCCCAGTGGTTTAACTGCCACTGTTGGAATCACACTGCCCTGAAGCATTAGCATTCAAAGTGAAGCTCAGAGATCATTCTTCTGTGATGACCACCAATGACCCAAAAATGTTGTGAAGATAATTGTGGAGACTTTATGATTTATTCTTCTCACTGGAGACAGTGGTGTATAATTCAAATTATGCACAAAGACATTTTTTGTTTTTATAACTATTATTTTTATTAGTTTTTAAAATACAGAAGTTTCTGGCCCTCATTTTGGATAACATATGGAAGTAAGAGAAGTTAAAAGCTTGCTAGGAATAGAAACTGGGGAAATGAGGTTGTTAGCAGAGCCTGTTTTCCTCCTAAATTAGTTCCCAGGATCATGGTCTTAATTTTCTTTCAAGACTTATTTTTATTTAGTTTTGAAAGTAAAAGTGAAGAGTTTGGGGAGTCAGTGGGTAAACTCATTATTATGATGTTAACTCTTTCACTGCAACTCTGCAGGAGTAGATAATAAAGATGACAAAGAATTTTCTGAAGCACAATTTCTTATATTTAATTTGCATCTACAAGTTTCCTTCACATGTAAGCTTATAATCAACCATAAGAGAAATATCATGTCTTGAAACAGCATTGTATATAACAGTAGTAAAATAAGAGGGAAGCCTTTAGCTCAGTGATCTAAACTTCCTGTTTAGTTCATATATTTTTCAAGTATCTTTATTATCCTAAATCATTTCTGCGATTATTACTATACTTATCTATACTGCACTTGAAAAACTTTTTTCTGCTTTCTTAATTTTATTGTCTTAGTCAATTTGAAAATATTGCATTCTTTCAGTAAGATATATATCATTTTTGTTTTTAATTTTTGATGCTTTCAATGTAGATTTAAGGCATTTTTCTCTAAAAGAAAACTTTGCCAGTCAAAATGCAAGTCCAGAAGTTAAACTTTTACTTCTACAGTAAACAAATCATCATCATTTACCTACAAAGTTGCCCAAACCAATAGAATATTCTCCTAACTCCAATTTGGGGTCCTTACTCTAAGTGGGGCCAACTGGAATTGTGCAAACTGACAATGTAATAAAGAGCTCATTGACTTCCTGGAAAGCTCAGAAATTATTGTTTGTACTTAATATAACTCTAGGCAAACTTATGCACAAATTTTCAATCTATGTCTTATTTGCTAGAGTATTCTTAAGTTAATCGTAAATAAACCTGTAATATGAAAATGATATTGTGATAGTTTGTATATGGTTATAATAAATAGATATAACATTCATCTCCATCACTATCTCTGTATCTATTTGTACATCATTAGCATTGCTCTATCTATACCTAAAGACTATTTATATATTGGTATGATGTTTCAATATATGATAGAGCCTTAATAGAACTAGTACTTTGTTTTTCTATAAGCAAAATATTTTTGGTTTGTTCACATTTCGAGTTAAGAAATTTAGATAACAGTATTGGAAATAATAAGATATTAGAGTCTACATCTTATATTTATATAATGGTTACAACTGTTCTTTCTCAAATTTTTAAGGAAAGCTTAAACTACAGTAGCTGCATTAGTTGCTTTTGGGCTGCAGTGATCTTACCTATAATGTTACTGCTCAAGTAAATTCACTACAAATACTTCAGTGAGAAGACCTACCTGAAAGTTTGTTTCTACAACCAGCATATTCATTCAATGACTGAGTACATAAGCATATGCAAGGCAATGATACAGTTCCTACCACCACATGATTTCCTGAGCACTGCTGGGAGTGACATCTAATCTCAGACCATGGGTTGCCACTGTCAGATATGATCCCTGAAATGAAACAAATAAATAAATACAGCATTTGCAATATACCCAACTTCCATCCTGATCCTCAAGCATAACCTTCAAAGTGCATGCAAAAAAATCTACTTTCAAATAAGATAACAGATATAGATGCGGTGGTGAAAAAAATCAATTTATTTGTGGTCAGCATCTAAAAAGAGTGGACTTTATTTTAGAATGCAGGGTATTTTACTCTTCTTAACCATAACCATCAGTTTTCTTCCTGGAGATACAAAAAAAGAAATAGAACTTGCATTGTTTTAAGCATTCTTCTTAAATAGCTAAATCAGTCAATGGGTATGAGGTGAACTTTCTTGGAAGAAAAATAAAATATCTTGACTTCTACTTAATATTATTTTTCAGAATGATTACAAACTTGTACACATTTAACAATTTTTTAATCATTTCTGTTATAAAAGAAAAACACCAAGTCTTCAGATTAACCAGGAGGCAAAACTCTTTAATTGGGGAACTACAGAGGTTTAGTCATTGGCTGTTGGTATCAGACCAGGCCAATGATTGTCTTTACTCCTACTTCATTGTTGGGGGATCTTACCATTCTTAATTCCTATCAGTTTGCCCTCTTACTTGTAAATAGAAGGAAAACAAACATTTCTATTGTTTTGCATTGTGAACCAATAGTTAGCATGTTACACATAATACATTATAGGTACTCAATATATTCCAGCTTAGGTTCTGATGCCCCCAGAGCAATTGCTTCTCAATTTGAAATATGAGTCTTTAATGGAGAAGGTTCGTTGCTGTTAAAGTGACAGATCCTTTTTGGGGGGATCTCCAAGACAAATTAGGGAAGAAATATGTTATATTAAACATAATCTATTGACCATGTTATATGTACAATGAATTTGCAATAACTTTGTAATCAAATATATACATGTATACATACACATATCAGGTTGCAAGAGTTGGTTTATATTTATAATAAAAAATAAAATTTTAGAACTCTCGCAGATTTGTAAAAAACTATGACTTTTTAAATTTCAAAGTAATTGCAAAAATTTTATTGGTAATTTAGGAGTAATTTTTGGCAATTTGAGTCCTCATAAGAACCTAAAACTGGAGCCAGAGTGATAGAACTGTGGTAGGACATTTGCTTAGCATGTATCTGACCCTGGATGGGCTGGGTTTGATCCCTGGCATCCTATGTGGTTTGCAGAGCTCAGTGTAGCCCAAAACCCAAAAACCAAATAAAAACAGCAAAGTTAAAGCAATATCTGTTTTATGCACAAATATACATATACAAACATAAATATACAATTTACATTTGCACATTTTTCTGTATAATTTATTTTAAAATATATTATATTAAGAAATTTATAAAATTTAAATAATTTCATCTTTATAGCAACCCAAGAAATTAGGCACTACTAGGATACAGATCAAAGTAAACCTTGCTTGACCTTGAGAAACCACTTATAAGGAAAAAAACTAGATAGAACTAGAGTATCCACCTAGATATTCTGACTCAAAAGCCCTGTAAATTATGCTGCATCACTGATGAAATTGCACAGAAGGATCTGTCAAGATCTGGTGGTTTGGGGGCATAGCAAGTCTGGAATATTCATGAGTTACTAACTCCCTCTTGGACACATACAACCTGGTTTAGCATTAGGTTTTAAGCTGGGTAAAGTATTCAGTTGCTAACCACCAAAGATCCAAGTGAAAAGAAATTTAGAAGGTAATATTTATTAATTATTAAGCTATTTGCTATAAATTAGGCAATGCTCTAGATATTTTATCTGAATTATTCATAGAAATATGAATTATCTTCTTATAATGCTTAAATGGCAACTTTTATCTTATTTTTTATTAAAGGAAATAGAATTAACAGAGAAGCGTATTCATCTGTTACAAAATGAGTAAATAAGAAAGATTCAAAAATAAAAAAAAAAAAGAAAGATTCAGTCCGGTTTTCAAATCTAGGAAACCTGTAATCAAATATGTGCTCTTTACAATTATATTATTATGGTGTCAAGTTCATTGACTCAAAAGGCCGTTTGCGGCCCTCTGTACAACATTTTGTGGCCCTGCCCTAAAGGAATCTTTTTTTGTTTTGTTTTGTTTTACTTGTTTTGGTCATACACACATCCCTCCCAATGTTCAAGGCTTACTACTGACTTTGCACTCAAGGATCACCCTGACTTTGCCTCCTGTGGCCCCCAGGTAAATTGAGTTTGAGACCCCTAAGGTCTTAGATAAATCTGTAACTTTGTTGTTTTGTTGTTGTTGTTGTTGTTGTTGGTTGCTTATTCTCAATTTACAAAGTTATTCATAGTTGATTTTTACACATAAAGTCACACCATGTGTGTCAATCACCCTCCACTAATATTTCCAGAGTCCATCCCATATTTCCTCTCACATTCCAGCCTGCCATTATTGCTGCAGGCATCCTGCGTCTCAGCAACTCTAGTGGTGGAATAAAATCCTTCACTAGAGGAAAGCGGGTAACATGAGAGGCCAAGTGGAATAATATTGAAAAAATGATTACTACACACAGAGTTTGGGGACCCGCATCTTCAATAGACGTGAGACAACTTTACTCTTCCATATTGGTATTATACATACACAAGCAAGCCAGTCTCAGGCATGAAAGGAATTTCCACGTTGACAAAAGACTGGAGTTATAGAACAGAAACAATGGCTGCAGGTCATACTAAAATATACTTATCATAACTAGCTAGTACTGGTGAAAACAAGGCCCAAGCTAGGAAGGAGGATCTACCATAATAAAGAGATGGGAGTGCAGCTAGTTTAGAAAGGTTAAATCTTATGACAAAAGATGGAAAACTTGTTTTGCTACAATTTGGGGGCTAGCCTGATGGCAGCTAGCAAGGAAGCTAGAAACTGTTTACTACTTAGAAACTGAAACCAGAGCAGGTTTGCATCTTAACTGGCCAATTTGCTTTAGAAATGCAGATTTATTTGACCAGAAGGGAAACTCTTTGTAGACTTTTGGTACTTAAATTTCCCTGAGCAGAGTCATTGACTGGGACCATATTTTGGCCTGTAATTTTTCAAGGGAGACAATGCCAAATAATAAGAAATTGTAATGTCACCATCATGTCATGAAATTCAGAAATATTGCCAGTAATCCACGTTGTAGGTATAATTAACTTCCACATATGGGCCTGATGGCTAAAATATTTCTTAGGGATTTATCAGCTCTCTGCTCCAGGAAAATCCATAGATACTAGATACATCTGGTGAGCCTGTTGAATTCCCCTTAAATGGAGGTCTCTTATGTCACGGTGTGGCACATCATCACCTATTTTAGTTTGGTTATTAAAAGTTCAGTCTTAATGATTTCACTGTTGTTGATTCTATAGTCAGAAATACCAGAAAAATTTGGTGGGAATGTGGTAAAAATGGAACTTTTGTGGCCAGAGTAATGATGCAGTGGTAGGGCGTTTGCCTTGCATGCTGCTGACCCAGGACAGACAGCGGTTTGATACCCCATTATCCCATACGGTCTCCCAAGCCAAAAGTAATTTCTGAGTGCACAGCCAGGAGTAACCCTTGAGCATCACCGGGTGTGACCCCCCCTTAAAAAAGAAACTCTCATCCACTGTTGGTGGGATTGTTGCCTGGTTTAACCACTATGGAAAACAGTACAAAGAGTTCAAATTAAACTCAGAATTGAGCTACCATAACAACCACAAATTTAATTTTGGGGTATCTATGCCCAAGATAGAAATTCATTCATTCAAAAAGACTTATGGACACAACTATTCATCACAGCACTCAGAACAGTAGCTATGAGTTTGAATCAACATAACAAGATGCATAGATCATGAAGATGTGATGCATAATTTTAATAAACTACTACATATTTCTAAGAATAATGCAATTTTTCAATTTGCTGCAACATTATTGGATTTTTAAGATATGTTAAATGAAATAAGCCAGAAGGATAAATACAGGATATCACTATATATGTGCTATTAGTGTATGATGTAATACAATGTTTTAAATGGTATTTCCTAGAACATTCCTCAACCTAGAGTATAGTAAATATAAAAAAATAGAGTGGAGGCAGGAAGACAGTATAAAATATTGTAGGAATTACCCCTAAATCATGGAGAATCATGTACTGTTGGTATCATGAAATGACAGAACTAATCAGTTGAATTATTTTTTAATAATACTTTATTAGATTCTATCAATGACAAATATAGAAAATAAATATTTCCAAATTCAAACATCTGAGATAGTTAATAAAATAGTGGTTTATTTAAGAAGGTCAAACAATAAAGAATTCATAATATACTGACTGAATAAACAAATAAGGTAGAATGACCTAAAGACCCAAAGTTGATTATAATGAAGTTGTGATTTGACGTGTCAGATGTTTTTCTGAATTGAATAATCTTGGAAATAATAATGAAAGGTCTTGAGTTATCATCAGAAGTTGGATATAAATATGCCAAATATGCCAGATAAATTTGCCAAAGATAGTGTACAATTATACAATCATGCTAACAAAGCATAACACTTTTTATCTTGTAATTTCATTAGCACACGTAGTAAAATGATGAGAATTATCCTATTTTCCTGAATGCACAAACGTGGACAACTGCAAATTCAAAAACAGTTTTCAGAAAGATAAATAAAATTTAAAAAATCTCACGCAATGTATTAAAATATAGTATCTGAATTTTCCCATTTTCCACTCTTATTTCATCGTAAGCTGCAGTTCTATAATTTAATTTAGATACATCTTATAATGGATAAGCTATACGCATTAAAGCTAGGCAAAGGAGTTTATCTGGCTGCCCTATCATCATTTTTTTTTGCTTTTGACATTAAGTACTTGTTTACAATTTCTTAGGATCTAAAATTTTCCCTAGCAAAAATGAGAATGAAGTTTGTCAAATTGCCATGGAATAGAAGTGACATAATGTATGGTACAGACATAAAATAAAAAATTTGTTTTTTCTTAGCCATTTAAGTGATGCTATTAATTTCAATAAAGTAAATTATCTATTTATATTTATTATTCAGCTTTCAGTTCAGACCAAGGAGACACTTGATCCATGTAGGAGGCTAAGCAAAGGTCACTACTGATGTTCTTTATTATGTTATGTTCTTTTTTATTACTCTTGTTGAAATTGCTTATTTCCAATCTGGCAAGATTTTAAAACAATAGATTCAACTATCACATCTAGTATTGAATCAAAATTAAAGTGGAGGTTAAAGCTGTTAAATCAAAGATAAAATCAGTCAACCAAAGAATTTTCTATTCTGGCTCTCTAAGGCAAACATAAGGATGAAAAATCAGACAGAATAAAATTCAGCGAACAAAGCCATTAAAGGAGGCCAAAAAAGAGCTTTCTGTTGGAATTTCTTGAATTTTTAATTTTCTCTAAACCTCACAAAAACTTAAACGTTTTACTAAGAAGTCCCAGGAGAACTAACACATCTTATGTGTGTCCTTGTTTTGTAGATACTGCATTGTAAGCCAGAAGTCCACACTAAAAATCATCTTGTTCTATAGACCTCAAATATAAAGTGGAATAGAATCATAGGTGGGGAGCCTGGAAACTATAGTTTTGTTTAGCCTTAGGTATCTTTATTCTGAATCTCGAATCTCTTAGCAAAAAAGGTGAGATCATCTTTCTCTGCTCATTTTTTCCCCTGAAATCTCAAGCAGCTCTTACCCCTACTAAAGTAGTTCTAGGTTCAATTATATTAAATATAAATTACCTTAATTAGAACCCATATATAAGATAGTTGATCATAATACATTTGTTTGCAGGTAAATAAAAGCAAAATTAATAGAAAATAAAAAGTGCAAACATGAAAATTTGTGAAAATTATGTATATTACAATAAAGTCATTAAGTCATTGACAGAAGGTTTAGTAAGCTCTTGTTGCTAGTTTATCATTCTGCTATTTCTTTTGTTTCTGATATTAGGTGGCTTCATATACGTATTGACTTCTCAGGTGTTTTTACAGGGATAATAATATTAAAAAATAGTATGGCCAGAGCCATAGCACAGCAGCAAGGTGTTTGCCTTACACACGTCTGACCTGGAAGGACCAGGATTCGGTTCCTGGCATCCCAAAAGGTCCCTGGAGCCTGCCAGGAATGATTTCTGACTGTAGAGCTAGGAGTAACCCTTGAGCGCAGCCGGGTGTGCCTCCCACCCAAAAAAAAATCTGTTGGTTTCTTCTGGGTTCTTTAACCTGAGTACAGTTGTTCAAGAATATGTCCTCCTCATGTCTTGGATTTCTTGGGGTTCTGATGTAATCTTTACCTTTCATGTATGATCTTATTTATTTGGGTGTTCCCCAATCCTTTTATTAGTGAGTCTTGCCAGCAGTTTGTCTATCTTGTTCATTTTTCAAAAAAACAAAAACAATTTCTGTTCTCATTGATTTTTGTATTGTTTTCTTAGTTTCTATGTTCTTTATTTCTGCTTTGATTTTTATTATTTCTTATCTTCTAGCTGTGTTTGGATTTATTTGCTGCTGTTTTTTCCAGATCCTTAAAGTATCTATTTAAACTGTTGATTTTGTAATTTTCCACTTTCCTGGTATAGACCTGTATTGTTATGAGTTTTCCCCTAATTACTGCTTTTGTTGTGTTCCACAGATTTTAAAAATTTGTCTCTTCATTATCATTTGCCTCAAGGAATCTTTTTATCTCTTCTTTGACTTCTTATTGTTCAAGTTATGGTTGAGCAGCTTGTTGTTTAATATCCAGGTGTTGGATATTCTCCGCAGCCTCTCATTACAGTCAATCTTGATCTCTGTTGCATAGTAATAAAATAGAGTGCTTCAAATAATCCTTATATTTGTGACTTAGTGCAAGTTAGATTTATATCCTAGGGCACGGTCTATTCTAGAGAAGGTTCCATGTGCACTTGAGAAAAATGTGTATTCTATTTCTGGGGGTGGAGGGCACTGTATAGGTCCATTAATTCTAGTTCTTTTAGTTTCTCACTTAGGGCTCTTACGTCTTTGCTAGTTTTTGCCTAGTGGATCTGTCTAGTGGTTGTGTTGAAGTCTCCTACTACTATCACATTTCTTTCCATGTTTCTTAAGGTTTGTGAGCAAATGCCTTAGGTATTTGGCTGGCTCTGCATTTGGTGTATAAATGTTGAGTACTTCGTGATCTCTTGTTCTCCTGATCAGTAAGTAGTGGCCCTCTTTGTCTCTGATCACTTTCTTGAGGTTAAAATCAATTTGGTCTGATATAAGGATAGCTGTCCCAGCTGATTTTTGTTTTTCATTAGCTTGAATAATTGACTTCCATCCTTTTATTCTAAAACTATGTCTATCTTGTACTTTTAGGTGTGTTTCTTGCAGAAATCCTGTTTTCGTTTTCTGATCTGACACTCTAATATGTGTCTTTTAATGGGGGGGTTAGTCCATTAACATTTAAGGATATTATTGACAGAGATGGCTGTTGTGTAATTGTATTGTGTAGGGTGGTTGTTGTTACAATTGAGTATTTGTATTGTGTGATTTATCTCTAAGTAGTTCATTTAGAATCGGTTTTGTTAGTGCAAATAGTGCAAGTTCTTTTTTGCCTGAGAATGTTTTTAGTCCTCCCTCCCATATGAATGAGAGTTTTGCTAAGTAGTGGACAGAAGTTGGAAGTTTCTTTAAATGGTTTCAATTTAAATGGTTGTTCCATGTCCTTTTGCCTGAATTGCTTCAAATGAGAGATCTGGTTTGATTTTTTAAGTTCCTTGCTTTGTACCTGAGTTTTTTTCCTCCCTTATTACTTTAAGGAATTAATCTTTCTCTTAAGTTTTTGCTATTTGAATTACTATACGTCTTGGTGTTGGTTTAATATGGTCTATTTTATTAGAGACTCTTTTTACCTCTTGAATTTATACTGGTGCCTCTTCCTAAAGAGTGGGAAAATTTTCTGCTATGATTTCCCTCACTTGTTCTTCCCTCCCCCCTTTTAAAAAATTTAAAGATAAATTTTGTTATTTTCTGTGAAAAACTTCTTTGGAAAACCAAAATTTTGTTTTCTTCAAAGCAATAATTGCTTTCCTTTGCAAAGGCCTCTGCCCATACTCCTCAAGCGGCCTCTTCTCTTCCACCTCTTTTAGCACTCTGATTTATTGGCATAATTCTAACTCATCACTTCTTCATTTTATTACTGGTTTTGAGGTTTTCCATTAATCTTCCACTATATACCTTGATACAACTTCATTAAAGGACCTGCGTACGAAGTCTTAGTGGAAAAGAGGTGCTGATGAACTCTTGATACTTGTGGGATGCAATCTTCTCAGTGTTTTATCTGAGTGTGGCTTATAATGCACCTTCAACTATATAATGTAACTAGAGAAAAATGTGATTAATATTGTTATTTAACACATATTTTTTCGTACTTTCTGTATGCCAAGTATTTAAATAGTTCATTATGCCAGTATCTGAGAAGCAAAGCTGGTGACTAATCCAGATTCATACAGCTGGGTAGAAGCAAAAAATCAAGTTTCTGAATGAAGATCAGCTGACACATATTTTATTTAAGTGCCTAAATGATACAGTATATATACTATTCTTCTTGAAAAAGAAACCAATTTTGATAAAGCTGCTGCATACTCTAGCCCCTTCTACAGAGATGATATGAAGCATGTTAACACATTCCAAATGCATGATGAGATAAGCTTTCAACAGCAGCTTAAATCCAACAATACAAATGGCATATAAAGAGCATAAAATTCAACAATATAACATATAAATAACATGTAAATATGTGGTTCTTGGCTGAATCCTAATTGGAGTATCCAAGGGCATGTGACCCCTTCCAGAGATTGGAGCTATGTTCATTTCCATGACAGATGTGTGGGTGATACCTAGAGTTCCATAAAACTCATGATATTTTATGCCAACCAATTTATTATGATTAGTAATATATATATCCTGATTTTATTTCCAAATCCAAGTGATTACAGTATTTTCCAACAATATTTTCTCTTCTGTCATCTAGCCATTAAATGTTATTTATTGAAATATATAAAAACAGTGGCCTCTTTAAAAAAGATATACTGATTCTAAAATAAAAATGTTTATTACCTAAACAGTAGACAAAATACACTTACTTAGGGCAGTTTTGCAAAGTTCTCTCTCTATTTCTGTGTATTATCTATCTACCCCATACCTACTTAGCTACAATGTTTAAGAGAAAAAGAAGATAAATGCACCAAATGACCCTAACTCTGCACCTCACAATGTTTTCCTTTTTAAGGGTAGACAATAAAAAATACTGTGTAACTCAACAATTATCAAAATCTATTGAGCAGGGCAGTAGCAAAAATAAAGCAGTAGGGCATTCACCCTGCTTGCGGCTGACCTGTATTTCATCTCTGCAAAGCATATGGTGCTCTGAGTCCACATGAGAGATTCCTGAATGAAGAGTCAGGAATAACTCCTAAGCACTGCCTGGTGTGGCCCCCAAACAAAACAAAACAAAATGTATTGGGCATCTGCTAAGTACCACAATTTTCATTTATATGTATTAAGCGACAATACACAGAATGAAAACTATTAAGGGGCCTATCTGAACAGATGATGATGATAAAGCTAGGTGAAAAATTTGTTGTGATAATCTCCTAAACACTATTGGGGGAAACCTGACAACAGAATTTGAGGTTCAAGGAGAGAGAATTAAAAGTAGTCAAGGCGCATTCCCTAGAGTACATAATGGATTAACCAATCCTTAATCAATGGATAGTGGATATCTATAGCTTTAAGTATGTAGAACTGTGGATAAGAATGGGTAAGAATAAGATAAAGATGGAAAGGGGTAAAGGATAATCATGATAACAGGAAGTGGTTTAGGGTGGCTAACAAATGATTCTGAGTAAAATTAGGGACAAGCTGCAGAAGTTTCTGGGGGAAAAATAGGTTGAGAACAGATCAGTTTTGCATAATATGCTGAGAACACTGAATTTTACTTAAAAAGAAAAAACCTTTTGAAAAAGATGAGCCTTTGAAAGATTTCAAAAAGGAAGCAATTCAGTCGATTATACATTTTAGAAAAATTATTCAAACTCTAGTATGGGAATTAATTGGAAGAAGTCCAGAACGATTGTTAAATAGCTCTAGATTTGCTTTAATTTGCTATGCGACTTAATCTATATGGATCATTATTTGTGTTATTTGGATTCTGTCTAATTATTTGAATTCTGTCTAGTCAGTTCTTTCTTTCTCAGGAGCAAAGACCCATTTGAGAAGGAGCTAAAGTAAGTGAGAAGCTCAAAAGTGGCTCAAATAATTCAATCTTTATCTATGATTCAAGTTATTATTTAGTCTGTTACTTTGTTTGTGAATCAGAGCAACCATTATGACCATGACAGCAACATGTATACACTCAAACTGAAAGAAGCAAATGTTTGGGAGTTCTGTAAGAGCTAAAACTTAACATAGTACCAACAGACAAAATATACTTCAACTAGGAAATAATTTCACCATTTACTTTCAAGTATAACTGGGTTAGAAGAACTTTGAAATTTGCTTCAATGATCTGTTTCCATTACTAGAAATGATTCATTTAATAGAAGTTGGAATTATTCTGCCTTCAAATATTACTCCAGGCTGTCATCTTGCTATGCTAAAATATTCTCTTAGATTCCTCTGTAAAATGTCATTATATCTAAATGTTCCAAGGAGTCTCTAAATTTCTGTAAGAGTTTTATTTTATCATAAGAGAAATATATTTTCTTCTCAGTCAGAGATAGACAAGAAACTTTAAGATACCTAGAGTTGTCTTTTTTTTTGTTTTTTAAACATGATAAAATAACCAGTAACTTAAATTCTGGTTTAGAGGCTAAGAGTTATCCTTACTGAAGTCAGTGAAGAAGTGCCAGGTTCTTTCTTAGAAAAGAAACAGGATTGGAAAGAATTTGAGTTTCTGGTTTTTTATTTTTTATTGATATGACACATATTTAGTTTTAGATACAATGAATTTTGCATTCCTATGTTTGAAGTATTTTTATTAATATTTAAACACAGAAAACTTCTGTTTGGCTGTTTGGCATTCTAGTCTGTTACAGGCAAGGACCTAGACAAATTTATTGAGTATAAATAATATACTCCTTATGTAGCTTAAATTGTAACTGATGGGATCATTCAGGATGGGTTGATATAGAAATATATTTGAACAACTAATATATTAAGAATACAAACCACCCTTTGACTTAAACTTTATAATTATTCCAGAAAGAAAATCACCCAAAATAATATGGCTAAGAAAGTGTTCAGTCAAAATTTTGATCCATATATGTCTCAAATTTATAATCTTTTTTAAATTCATGCTATCTGAAATAATACTAATTTTTGCTCTCTTTCTCAGCAAACAATTAGGAAACTTTCTTTCCAAAGAAGTTTTCAATTACATTTTATTGTACTTGTTGTTATGGCCTACTATAAAACTAACTTTGAATTTTCAGTTGGTGTGTGTCTTTTTAAAGCACTGACATCTGAGACTCCTTTGAGGAAACTTTGTAATTTTGACTATGTGACAAGTAAAAAAGAGAATCGGTGCATCTGTATTATTGTTGTACATTTCTATGTAATTCTGTCTCAGTTTTAGCACATTGCTTTTCCTCAAAAATTATATGAAAGTGTCAAAAATATTATTAACCTCTGAATAGCCTCTTGGCCTTCTTTTTCTATTTGGGCATTCGTTTGACAAACATTTCTTTATATTTATTCAATCATTCATTTTGCAGGTGAGTGTGATTTCTAGACCAATATTGGTTTTAATTTGAACATAAGATTAAAAGACAAGAGTTCCCACTACACAAGGAACCAATACAATCTGATAAATTATTTGCAATATATATTCTATCATTACACTGCCATCAAAAATTATTTGCAATATATATTCTATCATTACACTGTCATCTTGATACACCATGGAACATAGTATAAAAGAAAAAAAAACATGTTTCTGTATGAGAAAGACATTTGAGAATCACAGGGATTGAGTACCCAGTATCAGATTTTCTAGAAAAAGAAGCAACAAAGCAAGTATTTCACTTGCTAGTACATTTTTTTTTTGCTAGCACTTTTAACTCAACAGTTTCCCATAGCAGAAAAAGAAGCAACAAGTGAATGAGTATTTTAAGGTAGATCTGATTGTTATACTTTCAGACATATACTCATACTCTCATTCATGTAATTTTTGAACAAAAATAGTTAAGCTCGAAATAAGATAAATTTTTACTCTCAGTAAAATAAAGGTTGACTTCTAGTCAACCTTTTTCCTAATATTAAATTAGTTTTCTTAAAATTAAATCATAACAATGATAATATAAATTAAAATATCAGATTAGAAAACAAGTGTTGGAAAGCATTTAGAAAAAAAGAAACCCTTATACTCTTTTAGTGGAAATCTTAGTTGGTGGAGACTCTCTGAATATGGTAAGATGAATTTGTGTTTATTTGGGGGGAGGTCAGATCTACCAGAACTTTGGACAAACTCTTGGCTCAGTACTCAAGGTTTACTATTGGCAGTGCTAGTAGATCCAATTCAGTGATGGATATAGGAACTGGTCCTACCACATACAAAATATAGTTTTTGTCCATTGAGTGATCTCCCTGGCACACTATGATAGTTATTTTACAAAAAAAAAATTCCTTAAGACCTAGAATTACCACTCCTAAAGTATGTATCTCAAGGCTATGAATGTGTTAACTTGAAAGGATGGGTCCATTAATATGGTCAAAGTATTCTACATATTATCCATTAAATCAGCTTCATATTAATATATTGATAATGCATAATGAGATTGTGGTATATATAGGCCACAGACTACTACTCTGAAGTTAAAAAATAAACTTATATACCCTGACAACAGTCTACTTTTAGGGCAGTGTTCTCAACAATGCTAACTGATGTTGAGACAAGGCCTGAAGATTCTACCCACCACCTGGTCTTTAACATAGAACCTGTACAAAAATCAGGATCTATAACTAAAGAAACCTGATAGTAACAATTGTGATGGTGAAGAACTGTTACTGGGGCACAGAGAAGGTCTAAGAGTTTTGACAACCTAGTATGCCTGGAACCCGCAGATAGTATGCCAAAATACTTCAGGGGTAAGGTCTCTGTTTTTAGGCCAAAGGTTTTTCCTTCCAAGTTCTTCCATATTTTGCTGTGCCTGTGCTAACAACAATTGCCCACTCACTCACACACAAACACACACATCTTTTTTAGTGTAACTCCTATCTTACAAAAAAGAGCATACTAAACCTTCCACTATTGTATAAACTATTTTATAATGATACAATAATTTTTGTGAATATAACTACTAATGCACTCTCTTCTTTTTCTAATTCATTTCTTTAGATTTTCTATTTTCTTACTATGTTTTAATAACTTCGCTTTCTGTCATCCTGAGACAAATATATTATGATCAGTTATGTCAACTACGTGATACATTTTCTTTAAATAAATTAATCATAAAAAATTTTAAATATGAAATTGTGCTATTTGGCACAAAATAAATGGATCCTAAGGTGAATCTTGTTATTTTAAGAAGGATAATGATCATCTAATATATGCACATACATTGTAAACAAAAAGTAAATCAGTGAAAAATTAAAGGA
Organism: Crocidura indochinensis; assembly: GCA_004027635.1. Classification (NCBI taxonomy): domain Eukaryota; kingdom Metazoa; phylum Chordata; class Mammalia; order Eulipotyphla; family Soricidae; genus Crocidura; species Crocidura indochinensis. Next base: position 24,838 of record PVKC010009585.1, read on the forward strand.
TAAGGCTAAAATATGTACAAATTATATTATACTTAAAATAATTATCTGTATCAATGCATCTGAAGAGACTAATATGATGTCCATAAGTTTCTTATATGATAAGATTATGCAATTGAAATGTTCCTATTATGAAGTTTTCATAATCATCACTGCTTTGTTCTATAACAAAATTTAATTTACAATAAAATAACATTTCAAAACTGGATCTGTTCAATGCTAGACAGTTGAATGCAGAGCAAATTCCAAAACAGAAAGTGCCTGAATTGAAAATAAGATTAAATGAAGTAGAAATCATAATGATCAGAGCCATCTAAAATTTAACTTTTGTGCTCAAAAGTGGTATGTAGAAATACTTCCAAATAGCTTCTATACTTTTGCTTTTTTTAAGTTTTCTGCACATCATCTGTGTTTGTTTTGTGGCCACACCTGATAGTACTCATACATTTTTAGTCTCTTAGGAAATTCGTGGACCTGTGGAAACCATATTGATAAATAAGTCATAAACCAATTAGTAACAAAATTTATAGTCAGAAGAGGTACTAAATATTTCTGGAAGTTCATAACATAAATGATTCTGGGCTATGTATAGCGACTTCATTCTGTCACTCATGTTGACCTTCTCAGGTAGATCATGCCAAAGAACAAGCTAACTTGGTATGCCTTGAAATTTACTCTATGACCTCATTTGCCCTAGAAGATAGCAACTGCTTAGAGAGAGAACTTTGTAATCACAGTAACTATAAGTGGTTTTGAGGTGTTTTGTTCTGTTTTGTTTGTTGTTTTAAGGTTCTGTATTTGTAAGGTTATGAAGAAAACTTGTGAGAACTGTTATTTCTTCCTAACACCCTTGTACCACCACCCCTCCTCTTTTTGTCCTTCCTCTTTTTCTTCAATATTTCCCATAAACCCTCCTCTCTCCCACAACAGTACCTCTTATAAACTTTTATTCTTGGTTCTTCCTCCCCCCCTCCTTTATAAGCTATAGACTGCCTTGCACATATATTTTGGGCATGTGGTTACAGACCTATTGTCAGGTTCTTTCAGTCATTGGAGACACAAATAATAAGATAAATCATAATAGAGAAGGGTGATATTAGTGATTGAATCCAGTTAAGGCACTTAGATTGCATGCAGCCAGTCTGGGTTCAATCCCTGGTATACAATATGATATTCCAACTCTCCAGGAGTGATTTTGAAGTGCAAAACCAGGAGTCACATTTGAGTACTGCCAGTTGTGGCTCAAAACAAAAAACAAACACCAAATAGAAAAAAGAATGTCAAAGTTTGGTCAGTATACTTGTTAAATATGAGAACCAGAGAAAGAGCTTGGAATATATGCAATTTTGTTTGAAAAACAGAAACTTTTCCTAGATGCTTTTGACAATGTGAGCAAATAAATTCAGCTCTTGATCTCTCAGTTGGCTTTCAGAAGCTGTCAACTTGAAGATCTCTAAGATATCTCTTGTCTCTAGTGACAAGTCTCAAAGCTTTTCATAGCTACTCTCTAAGGTGGGCCAAATTTTACTATTACATTTGATAAGAAAGGAGCAAAAAGAAGCATTTTTTCAAATATTAAAAATTAAATGTAAAGTACTGTTGAACCCAGATTAGATGCTTGTGGTTTTATTTATGATTCTTAAGAAAAGGTTGAGAGGCATAGGACATGTGTTTAAAGATTAGAAAGTCTTAAGAAAAAATGAATGTTGGGAATAGGGATATCTCTGAGTACAGTGGGTAGAACATTTGTACCAGGAGACCTGGATTGAATTCCTGGCACCCCTGAGCACTGCGAACTATAAAAGAAAAATGAATACAAGGAAGGAAGGAAGGAAGGAAGGAAAGAAGGAAGGAAGGAAGGAAGGAAGGAAGGAAGGAAGGAAGGAAGGAAGGAAGGAAGGAAGG
>PVKC010009586.1:0-26618 GCA_004027635.1 Crocidura indochinensis
TTTTGCTCCCTGTGGAGTGGGGCTGGGAGGGTCCCAGACGGGGGGAAGTTCCCCTACCGTTTGTGGCTGCCTAGAGCCTGGGAAACAAGCTAGGGAGGGGTGCAAACGGGGGGAAAGTTTCCCTACCTTCTGCAGTCACCTGGAGCCTGGGAAACGAGCAGGGGGAGGGGCGCACACGTGGGGAGAGTTCCCCTACCTTATGCAGCCACCTGGAGCCTGGGAAACGAGCGGGGGGAGGGGCGCACACATGGGGAGATTTCCCCTACCTTGTGCAGCCACCTGGAGCCTGGGAAACGAGCAGGGGGAGGGGCGCACCCGTGGGGAGAGTTCCCCTACCTTATGCAGCCGCCTGGAGCCTGGGAAAACCGAGATAAGGTATTTTAATCCATTGGAATAAAAAAATATAGGATCGATTATACTCCTATCTGATAAAGTAGTCTTTCAACGAAATAAGGTAATAAGAAATAAAATAGATACTATGTAGAGATGTATATATGTCATCAAGATGACAAAAACTCATTAATATTTACTTATTCAATATTTGTTAAGTGTTCTTAAGTATATATAAGAAAACTTGCCTCACCTTAATATATGATATTTATACAGTTATTATAAATTTAACACATTCATATTAATTAATATATCAGCTATACATAAAGATAACAAAAATATTGACTTCAAATTAAGTGATTTGTCATATATACTACATGGGTACATATTTAATGAAAACTTTCATGCTAAGTCATTTAAATTCATTTATTTCAAGTGCCCATAGAACATCTCAGAAATGGAGATTATGTTGAGATAGAAAACTGAACATGTCAAAGTGGAATCATATCAAACACCACTTTACTAGAATATTGTAAAGTTATAAATTAAATATTAAAAGAAAGATGAAAAAGTAATTCCATAATTTGTAGACTAAACAACATGCATCTGAGCACTCTTAGGTAAATTCAGAAATCAAATTATCTAAATACCAAGAAAAAAGAAGAGAAACTATCAAGTATTACAGAATAAAGAAAAATGATATTAAAAGGTTAATTCAATGAAATATAATCCCATTTTAATGAAAATAGAAGTGTCAAAAATCTAGTTAGAAATAAAATTCAAATAAAAGGAAAAATATGTCAGTAGATGCAAGAAAATAATAAAAATTAGAGCACGGTAAGTGAAATTTAAAGCTATTGCTGAATCAGTTCAATGAAAAAAATTCTTTGAATGAACAAAATAAATAAACTCCAAATTAATTTATACAAGCATGGAAAACACTACTTAAGGAGCTGGAGCAATAGCACAGTGGTAGGCTGTTAGCCTTGCAAGCTGCTGACCCAGGACAGACCTGGGTTCTATCCCTGGAGTCCCATATGTTCCCCAAAGCCAGGAGCAATTTTGAGAGCATAGTCAGGAGTAAGTTCTGAGCATCACCGGGTAGGTGAGCCCAAAAACCAGAAGAAAGAAAGAAAGAAAGCACTACTGCACTACCCAAAATAATCAGAAGTAAATAAATGCCTCTAAATAAAAACTGTGGAAAAGAACTTCACAAATGAATTTCATTAAACTTTATTAAAAGGATTAATAATGTCTCAAAGTTTTCCAAAATATCAAATCTGTAGAAGATTCCAAACTTATTTTATGCAGCAAATATATTCTGATATTATAACCAGACAAGACCAGCATGGACTGTAAAGGTAGTACAGTGGATAAGCAAGGCATTTGCCTTGCATGTGTCAGACCCAGGTTAGATTTCTGGCTTCCCACATGGTCCCCAGCGTCAGCAATAATTTCTAAGTGTAGAACCAGGAGTAACCCTTGAACATCTTTATGTGTGGCCCGAAAACCAAAATAAAAGTCTGGTTTAAGGATTACTATCACCCCCACCACACACACACACACACACACACACACACACACACACACACACACACACACACAAAACCTGCAACTGACAATACTACCTAGGCTTCAAAATACCATTATCCCACCATATATTCCATTATCAAAGCCAGATTTGTAGACAATTTTTCCTCTTTCTCCAAAAAAATTAGTCTAGTCTTGTCAGTTTACTGATTTCTTTATGTCACAGTCATCATTTTTCCCTAGAATGTGATACTTTCCATCTAACCATTGTTGTGGTAATGTCCTAATTTGTCTCTCTCCTTCCATTCTTGCTCTTGTCCAATCCATTATCTGCTTATAGTGTAGCAACCATTTTCTCGTCAAAGAACTACATCTCTTCTCTCAAACTACATTGCTCCATTATTTAATAACCATCCAGTTATTTCCCATTGCATTTAGAATAAAATGCAAATTTCTCTTATAATAAGACTGGGCCAGAGGCCTAAAAATCCTGGCACTAGTCTCGTATCAAAATTGCAGAGGTAATGTCAAAATGGTTCCAATTGTCAAGAAGATTAGTATTACCATATCACAAATGTGAACCCAAGAATGACTCTCTTAGCTTCCTTAGACAGTCTTATGTAGGAATAGATAGCTAATCAAGTTAATTCTAACTTTCTACTGAGACAAAAGTAGTCTGGTTCTGTGATTACTAAGTTTTTAGGTCTATTGGCTGAACATCTGACTTTTCCTTTTCAAGGGAGCAATTATTGATAAAAAGCTATTCATTGTTGCATAGTTCATGTTTAAGATGATTCTTATGTCATAGAAATATTTCAAAATGTTATTTTAGCACTGTTTTAAACAATCCTATTGTGATAGGGATCTTGCATAACCCACCAGAAATTTCATGTCCTTCCACCACTGCCCCAGGTTCCCCCACCATCACCCATCTCCCTGCCATGCTAAGCTTCTAATTAAAGACCAATTCTCAGTTCTGTTACTTTTGGGAAATTGTGATTTCCTTGTATACTTATTTCTATTCCATATAAAAATAAGAGAGACAGTTTTGTATTTGACCAACACCTTCTGATTAACTACATTCAGCATTATACTCTCTAAACCCATTTTTGTGACAGAAAATTACATGCTTTTTGTCTTTTTTTAGAACAAATAGGATTATTTTTTTAAATAATTTTTATTGGGGTGGAGGGAGCAAAAATAATTTTTATTGTGACCAAATTGAAATACAAATCTTTCACAGTAACAGTAATATTTAAGGCACATGGTGACTATAAATTAGGATCATTCCCACCACCAGTGTTGTCCTCCCTCCACCCCAATTCCCAACATGCATCCCTGTCTCCCTCTCTTGCCCCCCAATCTGCTAGTGTTAACTGCTCCCATCTGTATAGCTTGTTGTAGACTGGATATTGATTCTGTTGTCATTGACTTTGGGTTTGATGTTTGAGTCTGATCATTTTTTATTTCCACTCAATGTTCATATGACTATTTGGTCTTGGTATCCTCCATTTCCCCTCCCTCGATTCATGAGGCAGAACAAGATGATTTATGTTATATGGTTCTGTTGGGAAAAAAAGCAAAAACAAAGAAAACAAACAAAAACACAAAAAAGAAAAAAAACTGGGAGGATTCCTTCTAGAGTTTATAAATATCAGTTTAAAAGAAAAAAGGGAGAGGCCGGGTGGTGGTGCTAGAGGTAAGGCATCTGCTTTGCAGAGCTAGCCTAGGTCAGACGGCAGTCTGATCCCTCGGCATCCCATATGGTCACCCCAAGCCAGGAGCGATTTCTGAGTGCATAGCCAGGAGTAACCTCTGAGCATCAATGGGTGTGGCCAAAAAGACAAAAAAAAAAGGAAAAGAGGAAAAACAAAGGAAAGAAAAAAGGGAAAAAAGATAAAAACCCAGCATCTCAAAAAATAAAAAAATAAAAAAGTACCCAGCTACTAAAATCAAGTACCATCATATAATAACCACAAGAATGAAAGTAAATAAAAATATTAAAATTATAAAAAAGAAGAAAAAGAAAGAAAAATATAGTAAGAAGAAAGGGAAAAGAAAAAACAACAACAAAAAAATAAAGGAGGGCTGGTATGGCAAGGTTTTGTTCTTTTGTTCTTTTTTTTTTTTTTTTTTTTTTTTTTTTTTGCATAGGCACAGTAAGTATTGGAGAAATGAGAAAGGGAATTCCCTTGACCTAAGAAATACATGGTTTCTCTGCCCTTGAAGCATACTGCCATGGGAACAACTGCAGGCTCCATACCCGCTCATTTTCATATCATAGGTCTTTTTATGGTACCAGGAAACTTTCTGCTCAGTTGTGGATGATAGCATTAGTCCTCTGTAGCTAGAGACCTTGGTATTTGCGTAGGTTATAGGACAAAGGCTAAGAGAAAATCTTTACAGTTCTAGAATTTCTGTTCCATCACTGTTGTTGTAATCAGTCTTCTGTAATTAGTGGTCTTGGTTTTTGCTCAGATCCTAGAACAAAGCCTCGGATGGAGTCTTTCAGCATAGTTCCAGAAGTTCTGCTCAGTGGCGGTTGTCAAAGTCAGACCTCTGGAATTAGAGATCTTGGTTTTTGTACAAATCCTAAACTGAAGCCTAGGCTAGTGTTTTTCTTATTGGTTCCACAGTAATTTCTGTCCAGTCATGATTGTCAAAGTTAGCCTTCTGTAGTTAGCGAACTTGGTTTTTGAACAGAGAGCAAAGGATGACATGTCTTCAGATTTTATCATACTGTTAGGTGATGAGATAGAGCAACCCTCTCTTAGATCAAGTTGTTGCCATTTCCTTGTGTCAGGATGTCATATCAAAACTGGCGCAAGTTGGTGCCAGAGCAGTATTAGGAATTTCCCAGGGGGAGTTTGGTTTCTTGTGCTGTTGCAAGGAACTGTGTTGGGATCTGGGATCTCGGGTTCTGGGTTGGACGGTCACTGTCCATAAACCTGTAGTCCAAGTTGGGTCCACATGACATATGTTCAGAATGGGAGGTGTCCCTGTATTATAAAATGTATGGGTTCTTATCCCTAGTAGATGTTTCTGTGAATAAGATTTCCCCTTTCTTAGAGTGCTTATGCAAAAGGGAATGGTGCCATATTATATTGCTGGTACAATTGGGAGTAAGAATGACAGGCTACACAATCTCTGTGTCTTGGTTTTGATCAAACTTTCATCCCAGGCAAGATTTTTTTCTTCTAGGTTTTAGAACAGATGAGATTCTATTGTGTTGGTATGTCATATTTTCTTTATCCACTTCTCTGTTTTGAGCACAAAAGTGTTTCTAGATTTGGACTATCCTGAATTGTGCTGCAATGATGTTCTTATATGTACAAATGTTCTTTCTGATTTTAATTTTGGAATCCTTGGAATGAATGGCAGATAGAATTATTAGGTCATAAGAAAACACAGTCTCTTGATTTTTGAGAGTGTTCACATTCATTTCTTTTAACAAATGGACCAAATCACAATGCTTTAAAATTTTTTTAATTAAATGGAAAATAAAAAGTTATATCTTTCTCAGCAGAAAGATATAGTGAAAAGTCCTCAATGAAATAAACAGAACACCTAACCACAAATACTTTACCCATCCAGACTTTCATTTAGGTTTGAAGAAAGGATACACAGTGCAGCGTCACAAATATACAACAGCTCAGGAACTTTTCAGACTCAAAAGCAACCTAAAAAAAGAACTGAAGGATCTTCTTTAAGGCAAGACAAAGGTCACAAATTACAACAAACTTTTACAAAAGAGGGCACAAACTCCTATAACAATAATCTTTCTCAATGTAAATACACCAATTAAGAGACAGAATGGCACTTCATGAAGCTCACCACAAAAAGTAGTGAATGCAGTTATAGAAATAACTACACAGAGAACTACCCTAATCATGTGAATGAATAAGGGAACTGGAAAGCCTGTCTGGAGTACAGGTGGGGGTGGGCTGGGAGGGAGGGAGATTTGGGACATTGGTGGTGGGAATGTTGCACTGGTGAAGGGGGTGTTCTTTACATGACTGAAACCTAATCACAATCATATATGTAATAAAGATGTCTAAATAAAGAAAAAATATATGAAAAAAAGAAAATTTTATAAAAAGAAAATAAAAAAGTAGAGTGCAAAAAGAACGAATGGCAAATAGATTAGAATAAATCCAATATTCATCAAGAAACACATTTGAATAGTCAAAGCAAGCACAGATCAGATTCAAAACCAAAGATTGAAAGACACTCCTTCAAAGAAGCACCTCCATTAAGGGGGATGGAGTGATCAATATATATTTTATAATTTAAAAGAAATAATTCAAGTTCTCTGAGAACTTATATATCTAAATCATCTGTAATCATGCAAAATTTTTTCTTGTTTTTCTAAAAATCTTTTCAAAGGCAAATTACATCTAAACGGAAATGAAACTAAAAGTGGTATGGGTCTTAATAATGGCAAAGTTGAATTCCAAAGACTAGGCATATGGTCATCAGTAGGCAAAGAGGAAATGACTCACACAAACCTGGTTCAAAAGTTCTTCTGTCACAGTAACAAAGGACTCTTTAGTCCAGGAATATCAGAGCATATATGTATTGAGGGTCCCAAGATATAGCTCAGTGGGCTGAGCACCTGCATTGTGGGCAATATAGTGTGATTCAATTGCTGGCACTGCATGGCCCCTAAAATGGCTCAGTAGTGATCAATATAAGGAAGCATGGTGTACTATCCAAACAAAAACTTAAATTGATATATAATTTACAGGTAATAAAATAAATTTTGTAAATAAAAATAAATCTGGGTGACCAAACTAATATCAGATGAAATAGAGTTCAGAAATTCAAATGGTTATGAGAGACAGATGGAGTTATTTCTTTATAATCAGAGATACTTACATCAGGAAGAAATACTCTTAAACAATTTCATTCATAATTTTGTCTCAGAAAATAGAGTACCTTGAATCAACTAAATTAAAGAGGTGAATAACCTATACAAATAAAATTATAAAACCCTGTTTTAAGAACTAGAAGAGGACACACACACACAAACACACACACACATAACCTCATGTGTGGGAGGATGTATTGGAAGGATTAACATAATTAAATAGCAATGCTTCTCAAAGCATTGCAATCTCTCTAAGAATACCATAATATTTTCAATGAAATAGATCATACATTTTTGAAATTCATATTGAACAATAAGCCTCCATGAATAACTAAATCAATAGTTGGGATAAAGAAGATAGGAAGCATCACTTTCCTGAATTTTAAACAGCACTATCAGTTTTTATTAAAACAGCATGGTATTGAACTATACATAGACTCTCAGATCAACGAAACAGAATTGAGTATTCTTTTTTTTTTATTTTATTTTTTGGTTTTTAGGTCACACCCGGCAGCACTCAGGGGTTACTCCTGACTCCATGCTCAGAAATTGCTCCTGGCAGGCACGGGGGACCATATGGGGCACCGGGATTCGAATCGATGACCTTTTGCATGAAAGGCAAACGCCTTACCTCCATGCTATCTCCCGGGCCCCAGAATTGAGTATTCTGATATTGACACTCAAGTACATGAACAATTAGTTTTTAATAAAGGGGAAAAAAATATGAAGTGGAACAAGGAAAGTCTCTTCAAGTGACTTTAGAAAACAACATGCAAAAAAAGCGAACTCAAATCTCTTTAAAACCAGGAATGAGAGTAAGATCAAAATAAATGAATGACCTGAGAGTAGACTTGAAGCCATAGGTACATCAGAAAAATGTGAGTATAAAAAATTAATGGCAATAAAGTTAAAGGCATTGTCAAGGATAAAACACCACTGGCCAAGCAATTGGAAACAAATCTAAACAAACTGAACAAAAATAAGATGCTTCTGTACTTCAAGGGAAATGATAACTAGGATACAAAGATTCCCCACAGAATGGGAGAAGCTATTCACCAAATATGCATCTGGTATGGGTGTAGTATCCAAAAGATACAGGCACTGATAGAGCTTAGCAAAACAAAACATCTAGCCCCATACAAAAATGGGTAGAAATAAAAAACAAATATTTTTCAAAGAAGAAATGACCAAAAGTCACATAAAAATGCTCCAAATAATTAATCATTGGGGAGCTGTAAATCAAAACAAGATTAAGATATCATCTCACATCACACATCACAGAAAACAAGACCAACTTGTGCTGGCATGGAATGCAGGAACAAAAGGACTCTAATTTCCTGCTAGTGGAAATGTTGACTAGTCTAATCTTTTTGGAAAACAAGGTGTATATTCCTCAGAAAACTAGAAATTTAGCTTCTATGTGACCAAATAAGACTCAGGAATATACCCTAGGAGCCAAAAAATATAATGCAGAAAATCCCTCTGCAATATGATGCTCATAATAACATTATTTACAATAGCCAGAATCTGGAAGCAACAAAGTCTCAAGAATAAATGAGTGGATAAAGAAACAGTGGTACATCTATAGAAAGGGAGCTACTTAATTTTTGGGAAAATGAAATCATGAAATTCACTTATACATGGATGGATATAGAGGGTATTATGCTGAGTGAAATGAGTTTAGAGGCAGGATAGCATAGAATGATTGCACTACTTTGTGGGGCATACAATTTTTTAAAAGATAGGATGGTAATAATATGCAGGCACAATAGAGGCTGCCCCATGAGGACCAGTCCAAGGTAGGAAGCTTGCTACCAATAGAAAGGGAGTACTGTTAGGGTAGAGAAAAAAGCACAATGACAATGATCACTCTGAACAAGAACTGGGTCCTGAAAGGATGTAAAGTGATAGCCATGATATTGCCAGTAACAAGATTGCAAACCAGTGCCTAACAGGGAAAAAAGAAAGGTTGACACAGAGAAGAAAAAGTAAAGAAGAGAAAGTAAAGAAACGAGAGAGTGAGAGAGAGAGAGAGAGAGAAGAAATAAAGAAATAATGTCTGCCCCAGACACAGGCAGGGGAAGAGGGCAAGAAGGAAACTGAAGATACTTTTGAGAAATGTACACTGATGAAGGGTGTTGTACATTGTATGACTAAAACTCAACATTGAGCAACTTTGATTCTGTGGAAAAAAAAAACAACCGTAGTATGAAGAAACTTGTAAATACAACGTAACATAAATCATTCTCACCAGTACTGAATGATGAGGATTCATTTTCCCCACATCCACCTGCTATTTTTGGCTTTAGTGATGTTTGTCAATTTCACTAGAATGAAAAAAATATATCATTATTTTTTGAATATGCAGTACCCTGATGATAAATTATGCAAAGCATATTTTAGGTTTTTTTTTAATATGGTTCAATTTGTACCATATGGGATCTAAGCCAGCTGAACAAATTTTTGGTTTTTGGGTCACACCCGGCAGTGCTCAGGGGTTACTCCTGGCTCCATACTCAGAAATTGCTCCTGGCAGGCACGGGGGACCATATGGGGCACCGGGATTCAAACCGATGACCTTTTGCATGAAAGGCAAACGCCTTACCTCCATGCTATCTCCCGGGCCCCACAAATTTTTTTTTGTTTGTTTTGGTACCATACATGGTAGTGTTAAGAGCTAACTTTTGGCTCTGCAATATTACTTCTGGCTCTGTTCAGGGAACTATATGGGATGCCAAGGATAAAACCTGCCTTGGTTGCATGTAAAACAAATGCTCTACCCACTTTTCTATTGGCCCAGGCCCAGTTATTTAAAAATAATGATATTTTTGGTATGATAATAAAAAGCATCAAATTGAGAGCCTTCCTATCTTATTTATCCAAAAATACTTTTTTTGTTTCACATACATTTTCATTGAACAGACATTCAGCTATTTAATTCTAATATCAAATATCTAGATATCTATTAGAGTATCTAGAATCTATTAGAGTATCTAATACCTAACATTGTAAAAATGTATCAAAATATAGTATCTCAGCTTAGCAACTCAATATATACCATCTTATTAACCAAATGTCCAGTTTCCATCCACCAACCTCCATTGAATCCCCTCTACTTTTTCCACCCAGTTTTCCCATTGTTAACCACCATTAGGCTTTCCAATTTTAATTATTTAGGTTTAGTTCTTGTTTTGTTGTTCATTTGTCTTATTTTATTGCCCACTGGAGTAAAGTCATATGAAATTTTTCTTTCTCCTGCCTATATCATTTGCAAACCATCTAATTGTGTGAACTATAATTTCAATTCACTTTTTTTTTTTGGTTTTTTTGGGCCACACCCGGTGACACTCAGGGGTTACTCCTGGCTATTCGCTCAGAAGTCACTCCTGGCAGGCAGGGGGGACCATATGGGGAACCTGAGGATTGAACCGCAGTCCGTCCTAGGTTAGCGCAGGCAAGGCAGGCACCTTACCTCCAGTGCCACCACCTGGCCCCCAAAAACTCTCAATTCACTTTTAAATTTACATTTTCATCTGTGTAACTTGTTATTCAAAATATTTTACCTTCCAAAATACATATACATAAAATTTCACAAGGTCTAAGAATAACAAAATATGAATCAACAACTCTCATCAATTCTTTCTTACGTGCTATCTTAACATCTGATTAAATCATATATTTTCCCCAAAATCCTGATTTTTCTTAAACTTTTATTTACCATCATTGAAATGTGATCAGAAGAGCCAAGTGTACTTAATAAACATTTTTATCCAGTCCTGTCACTGCTCCAAATGAGCCATTACTGCGAATCATTCTGAGTAGGTTAGAACCAAAGAAGACTAAGAGACCATTATCCCATTATTTCACAATGACTTGCAAAAATAAGCCTTCAATTTGACTTTCAAATAAAAAGTCAACCACTCACCCAGATTAACAAAATGCATAGTAAGATTTCCTCAATACATAAAGATGTGAGTTATTTTGCTTCAGTTTCACAATTAGTTGCTTCATCCAAAAGTGCTTTAATCTGAGTTAGGAAAAGACCCTATTTATTAATTTAGACACTTGATACAGCTTTTAAATAAAAATTTTAAAGATCGAATTATCATTCAATAAACTAGTTTGTTATATTCCAGAGATTCTCCTAACAAATCTTCCATGGAACAGGTCTTATTTACTATGGATTGAATTACTCTAACATTATTGTATAATAAAAGAAACCCATATACAGGCCAGAGCTATAATATAGTGGATACTTCAGCTTTTGCCTATCTAGATCCAATTCCTGGCACCCTACATTGTCTCTTGATAATAGCAGGAGTGATTCCTGAGTGCAGACTCAGAGATAAGTTTTGAACATAGCTGGTGTGGACAAAAAAATTATTTTTAAGAAATCCGTTTGCTTAATAGAATCATGTATTTTAATGGAATTGAAGCAATTTTCCTTTCACACGCTAAATAAAAAGACAAACTTGACTAATTCATAAAACAATAGCGCTTGTAGAACCAAAAGACACCAAGACCTTCCAAGTGGACTGAATTGTTCATTGTTCTATGAAGTAATCTTTGAAAGTATGTGTATTGTATTCCTCATCTGAGCAAAATACAAAATGTTTCTCTTTTAGTTTAGAGACTGGATATATCTAAGCTATGAAACATCTCCTTTTGTTCATTCAACATTTTAAATCCATAATGCCAACATTTCTATCAATGTTTCCTGCCCACTAAAAGTGGTGAGGTTCTTGCACCACTATCATTCAAGTGCCCTCATCATTACAATCACCATTGAAATCATGAATTGTCTCAAGGTCTCATTCACAAATGAGGTTTTCTTTATCCTTCCAGCAACAGAAAAAGTGGACAGAGGTCATCACTAATTGCAGAAAATGCCTCTTTACCAATGCTCTCTTGGAATTAAGATTTCACAGCTTATAAGGATTTCATTTGCCTTGTAGTGTTGCAGTGTTGCCCCATTTTATGAGGTGGGATAAACATGAGGTCAATTAATAGACCGTTTTATATACAGAATATTTGTTGACCTTGGGTCAATTATAAATAATTGCCTACATTTAACTTTTAAGATATTTCGCACATTAGTGAGGGACTTCATGCAGGAAACTCTCTGAAGACCCCCTTAGATATTAAGTCCCCAGCATTCAGTTTGTTCTTGGCAGCATTGACATCTATATAGGAAGAACTTCTCTGAATAACTTTTTACGTCATTAAAAGTTACTTTAATAATGTCTTGCAGTAGCTGTAGCCTGTAAGATGATATAGAGCTCAGAGTCCAGAATCTGAGTAGGTGGCACTAAAAACAGAGACATTAAACTATTAGTTAATCCTCTAGGCAACAGCCAGGTGACATTGCTTGGCTCTTGGCCCAGCAACAAGGACATACTAGAAAGCACCTGTGCTCTTCCTATGCAGCATTTTCTGCTATAAGGTCAGCATGGAGGGGACTGTCTTCAATCTGTTTTTGAATTTCAACTCCACAGAGTTGGGCCTTTACACTAGATAAACTAAGCATCTCGCTAAACTGTTCAACAAGTTCAGAACAAGATGATTCTTAACAAGCCCAATCAAAACTATTCTAGCACTCTTAAAATAAACTTAGAAACAGAAAATGAACACAGAAATGTAACTTCTTTGGTGTTACCTCCCAATCCTATCATCAAGGCAATATAAATAATCAGCACATGCATTCTTGTGGCTTCAGTATGTCAGTTTTCAACGCCATGGGTTTGTGCATTCTGAAAAGCCACTCCTTTACTAGTCTTTACCTGGGATATCAGAGCAGCTACGCCTCAAAGGCAAATTTCTGAATTTGACTTTGAGTGGTGAATTCAGCTTTGAGTGTCACTTGAGTGGTGATATTGAGCAGAACCTCCACTAGCACATCATCATCAGGCAGGCATTCCACAGGAAAAGTCATGCTTTACCTTGATAAGCCACACTTAATTTACCACCAAGTGCTGTAACTCTACATATTATCTTGGAAGCTGAACTCCGTCTGTTGGCGAATAGGTTGAGACAGAGCAAATGAGATATTCTTAACATGTGGGTGCCACCGTTTCTACTGCCTACTGAGACTAACAAACCAATTCTTGATCCAAGAGCACAATCATCCAGAGAAACAAAGCACTAAAACCACTAAACCATTGGCTGCTTTAGAAAATTCGAGATCCTGAAGATGCAGAGGCATTTCTGCTGCGACAGCTGTTGATTTAACTTTTGGACCAATTTAAAGGAGCTAAAATATCAAGATCCAATTCTGGATGTGTTCACAGCCAGCTTAAAGGGAAGTAGGATAGTGGCATAATTCACTTCTTAAGAGATTTAATTTTGGGGCCGGAGAGATAGCATGGAGGTAAGGCATTTGCCTTGCATGCATAAGGTCATTTGTTCGAATCCCAGCATCCCATATGGTCCCCTGTGCCTGCCAGGAGCGATTTCTGAGCATAGAGCCAGGAGGAACCCCTGAGTGTTGACGGGTGTGATCCAAAAACAACAACAAAAAGATTTAATTGTATCACATAAAACATAGTCATGACAAATAATGTGGGAAAATCCTACTTGGCGTTGTATTAATATTAAATAACATATGGAAATAAATTAAGAGCTCAAAACTAGAAAATTAGATAAACATATTAATAAGTTATTCATTAACACGTATCTTGAATATTTATATTCTGACATGGAGAAAGAGCTAACACATATTTTTGAATGAAAAAAAACTAAAATTATAAAATAATATATAACATTATTTTATGTATATAAAATAGATCATACACTAACCTCCTACTTAAAAACAGATTATACAAGCATTTAAAATTTTCCTTTCAAAATTTAGTTTTCAAAGCACTTTCTGTCTCTCAATAGTGGAACATTTTAATTTTACAACATGTGTGAGATTCAATTCTTTCTAATTTTAAATTTATTTTGAGTGTACATAATTAGTTGGTTTAGCCTTTTAAAAATCTAAGCACTCTTCCTTCCACCCACTCTCTCATTTATTCCTGATTCTTTACCTTCCCTAAAGCCTACCTATAGATGATCTAATCTTCTAATCTTTTGAAGAACTTCTTTGTTTCTTATCATTAGAGGGAGCTCTCTTTGACCATCTGTCTAAACTGACTTTCTCTTCTATATATAGGTAACATCAGTTTTCTTTTCTTTTTTTTTTTTTTTTGGTTTTTGGGTCACACCTGACAGTGCTCAGGGGTTACTCCTGGCTCCATGCTCAGAAATTGCTCCTGGCAGGCACGGGGGACCATATGGGGCACCGGGATTCATTCAACCAATGACCTTTTGCACGAAAGGCAAACTCCTTACCTCCATGCTATCTCCCGGGCCCCTAACATCAGTTTTCAATATCCCCACATTCTCCTGCAATCTGCATCATTTTTTGCCTTCCAGCCAAGATATCCAAGAATCTACTTTGCTCTTAATCTCTCCTTGTCTTTACCCTGAAAAGCTCTCTTAATGGTTGTTTAGAGAAGCCCAGCCATATTCATATCCCTTTTGACAAGACAGTATATGTTTAGGTAATTTGCTTAATGAAGAGGAATAGTAGATTATTTTTAAACAGTTTTTTAATCCGCTGACGAGAGTCCTGAAGCAGCAATTGCTACTAGTTACTGATTTGAACACATGGATTTTAGAGGACAGCTACATTGCCACTGGTTTAATGAAAAGAAACTAGCCAGTCATTTCTTTGTCATAGCCTCTTCCTCACCTATATCTCCTCGTGTTACCTTCCTGATAATACTCATCTGTGAGGGGCTCAGTTTCTGGGTGCCTGCTCTAAGAATCACTATCATTTTAATTACCTCTCCTGTTCTACAGCTGATGCCTACACCTCCTATGGGAACAAAATCATTATTGCATTATCAGGCATTCTTGAAATGCTTATAATTTTGGAACAAAAGACAAATGATGGCTTCTTCCTTTATGTTCAACACAAACTTTATTTTATACACATTTTTCCTCAAAATATTTATGTTATGTAAATGAATTAGCATTAGTCTTAAAAAACTCAACCAAGCTGTTTTTGTCCTTTTCAGATACTGAATGATTTTCTTTCCTGGGCAACCAAGACTCCCTTGAGGGACTAAATAATATTTCTGCTGTGGAGGCTGGAAAAAGGAAGCCCTTGAACAATAACATGAATGTCTGTTAATACTTTTGTATGCTGGTTCATAGACACACACATACACAAACACATTTGTATATGTGGCAGTGGCCATAAAGACTACAAAGAAATGCTGTTCCTGATTACCACTCAGAGATTGGGACTATAGTTGCCATTTTATTGTTTTTATTTTCTGTAACATGGATTCTTGTAGTCAGCAATCACTTTTATAAATTTTCGCATAGTAATTAACTTATTGAACTAACTTTGGCAGATAGTAGAAAGACTCATATGTTTTAGGGGTGAAACATTTACCACACTAGGTCTACAATCAAAATGTCAATATCACAACACCCCAATCAAAGAATCCCTCATGTGTATTGTACATCCATAAGAAAATCTCATCTCCGCTTTAAGAATCTCTCACTTTGTTTCTTTGTACACAGCCTTTGGATTACTTATACGTGTTTGTCTTTCTCCCTATATTCTAGGGTGTCTCATACTTGGAAGCATTTTGGATTACACCTGGTAATACTTGGGAGCTATGCATGGTAGGGGTAGAATTGGGGTCCAGCACAAAGATCCACTCCTAATCTTTCTGATCTGTCCTCAATGCAGTAGCATGTCTTCTTTAATAATCCATCTTTTGTTATTTCTTATTTCAATATCAAAATTGCTATAACAGTGTTGAAATAAGCATAACATATATTTTCAATTGATATTTTATGTTTTTAGAATAGGTACCACCAAAGTGTAGTACTGCTTGATCATGAGGAATTTCTAATTTAAGTATCTTTAGAAATATTCATATTGGGGGCAGGGCGGTGGCGCTGGAGATAAGGTGCCTGCCTTGTCTGCGCTAACCTAGGACGGACCGCGGTTCTATCCCCCGGTTCCCCATATGGTCTCCAGTGCCTGCCAGGAGCGACTTCTGAGCGAATAGCCAGGAGTAACCCCTGAGAGTCACCGGGTGTGGCAATATTCATACTGTTTCCACAGATGATGGTCAGGCTTACAGCCTCACCAATAACAAATGAGGTTTCCTTTTTTTTTTTTTTACCACTTTCTGCCAACTCTTTCTGTTTCTGCTTTTTTCATATAAACCACTCTAATTGTTGTGTGCTAGTATCTTGTCAGTTTATTTCATTTCTAATATACCAATATTGAACCTTCTTATGTCACTTTATCATCCATGTTTCTTCTTTGAAGAAATGTTTGTTTAGCTCTACTCCTTTTTTTGTGTGAAGCTATTAGTTTTCTGGTTGACTTGAGTGCATTTCTTATACCTTGTATATGAGCACTTTGTCTGAAGTACAGTGTGCTAAGAGATTTTCTGTTTAGTTGACTGTCTTTTTGTTTAGCATATTTCACAGTGCAGATGCTCTTTATACAGTTTGTACAATCCTATGTATATTTGTTTTCATTAAAATTATAATCTGGTTTTGCTTTGTATTTATCAATATATGTATAAATTTGGCTCTAACATCAAAGTATTTAATCCATTTTGAGTTAAATTTGTACATGGTGATATAGTGGTCTAAATTTGATTTTCATATAGCTAACTCATTTTTCTGACACTTTATTGAAATGTCTTTCTATTTTTATGTTCTTTGTTCTTTTATCATAAATCAGGCCTGAATTCTTAGTTCTATTTCATTGGTCTGAGTATCTTCACTCATCCCAATACTATAATACATCTATACTGTATAATATAGATTAAAGTTTGGGAACACATTTCTTCTCTCAGAATTGCTTTGGATATATATTAATAGTATTTTATTTATGGTCTTAAGTGTTGTATGTGAGATTTTGATGGGCTTTAAACTGAATTTGTATCGTTTTTGAGATATCATGGTCATTTTAACAACGGTAATTTTCCCAATTCATAAACAGGGATTTTCCCCATTTCCTTATCTTCTTTTTGTTTCAGCTTGTTGGGCATTTTTGGTTTATTTGTTTGTTTGTTTGTTTCAGGGCCACACCTAACTGTGCTCAGACATTACTGCTGGATCTGCACACAGGAATTACTCGGAGACCATATGCAATGGCAGAGATTTGAACCCAGATGGATGCATTCAAGACAAGCGCCCTGTCTTCTGTACTATCACTTTGTACTGTTCTATTTGTTTTAGTAATGATGTTTAATTTTCATTTTAAAACTTAAAGAGTCATGATTAACCATTGTATTAATATTTATGTTTTAAATATACAAAGTTACTGCACACAGCTACCATCAAAATGCTTATCTCTCCTATATTTTTTTAAGTTCTTTCTTAGTCACCCCCAATCTCTCTCAAACCCAGCTCCCTTCATCCCCAACCCAAGCTTAGAAAATTCTGTTCTGTTGCCAGTATCTAAAGTTATTTTTTATGAGATGGGAGGTAAGTTATACTTGGCAATACTAGGGGACCAATCATGACTCTTCTCTGGGGAACAGACATGAATAAATATATTTTTCATTTAATATATTTCCTTCCAGTATTTCTTTAAATTCCACATGAGTGAGAATGGTCTATATCTGTCTTTTTCCTTCCAAGTTATTTTGCTTAACTTACTCTACTTTGTTGTAGGTTGTGGCAGAAAGCAGGACTTCATTTTTGCTTATAGTAGAGGACTTTTCAATTGTATATATAATAATTTCTCTATCTAATTATCCATTGTTGGGCATTTGAGTTTCCAAACATTTTATTTTAAGATGTGCTGCAAGGAATAAAAGCATGCATATATCATTTTAAATTACTCGATTCCTGGCCTTAAAATAATGACTAGAAATGGAAATACTGGATCATATGGCTGTTCTTTGTTTTTGTTTGTTTGTTTGTTTGTTTTTGAGATGTTTTCATACTGTTTCTTTTTTTAAGAGTAAACCAGTTTATACCAGTGAAAAATGACTTTTCTTACAACTCATCTCTGCCAGTGCTGGTTGCTTGGGCCTTTATAACTTGCTGTTTGCAAAGGGTAAGTCTTTCTTCTCCTTTTGTTGATTCTTAGATATGTAATTATTTTTCTTTGAAATTGTAATGGAATTTTAAAAATCTTTTCATCCTAGTATATTTCTAGAGTTGAAGAATTTTTTATATTGATTTCATAATCTATATTGATTTTTTCCTAATACTGTTTTAATGGGGTATTTGTTATTTTCTCTTTATTATGACCTGCAAGTAGAAATTGTTACTTAAATTTGAATTCAAACAAAACTATTCAGCTTTCCCATAGCATTGTACAGCAGCCAGATAATGTAGAGGTCTGGGTGATAGTCAAGTTTCATCATAGAAATAGTAGTGGCCCATTTGAGCTACAGTTTGTAGACCCTTGACTTACAATATGGGTCATATTTAAAAAAATTGAAAATAGTGTACAAAATAGCATTTCTAGAATTAAAAGTATTGGTATTTAGTCTTATGAGGACAGACTACAATAAAAATAAAATCAAAGTCTTCATTGGAAGCTCATGATTTTTTGGTAAATTCCAAACTTAACAGAACTGACAACAAAAATACTTTTTGTAATGGAGGATATATATATATATATATATGTATACATATATATATATATCCTCCATTACAAAAAGTATTTTTGTTATATATATATATATATATTGGTTTTTGGATCACACCCGGCAGTGCTCAGGGGTTACTCCTGGCTCCATGCTCAGAAATTGCTCCTGGCAGGCACGGGGGACCATATGGGGCACCGGGATTCGAACAGATGACCTTTTGCATGAAAGGCAAATGCCTTACCTCCATGCTATCTCCCGGGCCCCATAATGGAGTATATTTAAATTCATTCTCTGAATACAATATATATCAGATAAGAGTAAAATTTACATTATATTTTAAAGATGTGGGGAAAGATAAGAATTTTCATGCTTACACTATGAAAATTCTTATCAAATAAAAAAAATTAGCATTTGTTTTGCAAATCATCTATGGTTTTCTGATAGTCCAGAGTTAAATTAACAAATGTAACTGGAAAATTTTTTAAAGAGATTAAAGAAAGATAAATCTGAAGATATTTATTCAGTTTAACTTCAGATGCATTCTTAGTTACCAAAGACATTTCAGTTAGATATTTAGAGCTTATACATCACTCTGGAAATTCACAAAATTATTTAGATTTTAAACTACTGTTATTGATCAAAATCACACAATCCTAAATAACAATTAAAGCCAGAAGGATCGGCCCACAATATGAAGCTCACCACAAAGAGTGGTGGATGCTGTTAGGGAAATAACTACAACTACACTAACAACTAACATGACAAAGTTAATGAATGAGAGAAGTAGAAAGCTTGTTTTGAATACAGGCAGGGGTGGGGGAGAAGAGAGATCAGAGGTATCAGTAGTGGGAATTGTTGCTCCGGAATAATCTATCTTAACTCCTGTGAAAATTCCTTTTGAGTTTGTTTTCCTAAATTGACTGGGAATTGATTATAAACCTGAATTAAAACATTTTAATTTTATTTTATTGAAACCATTTTGATTTACAAATTCCTTCAGAGTTGGATTTCAGACATACAATGAATCAGGGCTATTAAAAACACCAGTGTTAACCTTCCTCCACCAAAATTCCCAGAGTGCATTTTATACCACTCTTTGTCCCTCTGGACTATCAGTGTTACAGGCCCATTTTAAGAGTAGATTGTTAAAGTTTGGGTCTCCTGATTCTATTGTTGTTGACTTTGGCTTGGATATTTAGTTCTGTCCTTTACAGCTTCTTTAAACGGGTGTTTTCTAAAACTGTTCATCCTTAGAGAGTTTAAATAAGAATATCATGCTATGATAATCCTTAAGTAACAATACTGAAAAGCACAATGTCGTTGTCCCCCATAAAAAAAAGAGAAAGAAAAGAACATGATAACAACAAGATTATGACGATGTTGATAAACTTAGTCATCTGGTTTTATGTTGTTTGCCCACAGCTATTAAGTGCAAGCACTAACTCACCATTTGCTTTAAAACAGTAGCTGCATGGTTATTAGTACGTCTTTTCTTGCTTATTCATTTTGGGTTCTCTCACCAAATTTTCTGTCCATGCTTCTTATACCTCCTTATTAACCTCTATTCCACAGTGCTTACCACAATGAATTCAGCTTTTCTAGTGGCAAAAACTATGAGCCCTTAACAAAAGAAAAAAATGGGTAAACTTAATGGTTTCCTTATCAAAATATATTAGCTATTCTGTTTTGCCTTCCAAGATTCTGGCAGTTTCCCTGAGCAGGCTGTTTAAACTGAATGAATAACTCTTAAAACCCACAAGAGTGTGATAGTGTGTAGAATTTTTTAAAATTTATTTTTGTCTAAAATGGAAAGCTAATTCTCATTGGCAACTAATTATTTTCAAAAATCTTTTGCTTTATAAAATATTGAATATTTTCTATCATGCTTTATTTCCTGTACTCTTGAATGTCTTATGAACTGGAGAGAACTGAGACATTTTTGGCTGCATGAACTGTATTTCATGGGCACCAAGTATCTGCAAAAAGTTGACTACTGTGTGGAATAGAACATTAATAGAGTGAGTTCAGCAGTGATTACTACTCTATATCTGTTATCTTCAACTGAACCTTTTTTTAGATAAAGTGATAGAGAACTATGATAAAATTTTAAAATGCAACATTGCTTCTTAAACAGATTAGTCATTTTTATAAGAAAAAGTTAAAACTTACAAAAAAACAGGTAATGGGTAAGAAAGTTTGTACAGGGGTAAAGCACTTACCTGAACCACATATAATTCTCCAAGTCCCTCTAGTTGTGAATTCTCAACATAAAGCAAGAAGCAAATCGAACATTGGGCCTGGCCTAACTTTTTGCCTTCCCTTATGCTTTTTAAGTTTTGAAGAGGTCTTGTCTTTTCTATGTCATAATGAATAGAGGAAGTGTATCGTGAAAAAATATAGCTGTGGAGCATAAACTGAATTGTGAAAATACTTTTCCTGCTAGTAATTGTGACTTTGACAAATCAACAAATGTTTTTAACCTCAGAGATTGATTCATTTAGAAAGTAATGATTTTCCTGAAAGACTTGAAAGTTGGGCTGAGTGATAGCACAATGGCCTTGTATATGACTGACCCAGGTTCAATTCCTGAAATTCCATATGGTCTCCAGAGATGGCGGAGCAATTTCTGAGCTCACAACCAGAAGTAACTCCTGAGAGTCACTAGATGTGGCTCAAAAACAAATAAATAGAAAGACTTGTTGGGGACAACGAATTTAGACTAATACTTGGTAATAAATGAACCCCTCTAATTTCTTCTAATATTAATAGAAACATCAGAAAAAAACCTCATGATATGTATCCTACTCCTTTCCAATTCTCCTGGCAATAGAGTACATGTAGCTCATGAGAGCTAACTGGTTTTCTTCATCGTATCATTCAAATTGTCCTCCCCTATCTACCCATAATTTCTTTTGACTTAATTGAGCTATCAATTATTTTTATTGAGTGTAACTTGGATGAAATATAGCTTATTGCAATGACACAAAAACAAGACAAGATAGTAACATCACAGTTAACTATGTATATCTAATATGCAAAGATTTTTAATTTGAATACCATTATATTTCCATGTCAGCTTCAAAGTAAACTTTCGCCTATACGATTCTAAAGAATAGTCAAAAAGAAGTTATATTACTAGTAATATAATGTTTACAAAATATTCACATAAATTTCTTCTGTTGACACCTAAGTGAATTTTTCCTCAGCATTTTTCATGCTTTTCTTTTTAAAAGTGTCTTTTGAGGCACCCTGGTTTATGTATACAGTATTCTAGTTCCCCATCCTCCATCAAATATCTACTTATTTCTCTTGAAATAATAATCTGTTTGGACCAAACATTAATTAGGATATATTTCTAAACTTCAAAAATAGTATTACCACTTTCTAAGGCAAGTCTTTCATCTGCCTCTTTTGTTAGGGATGCTGCTGTTTTTTTTGTTTTTGTTTTTGTTTTTGTTTTTTTCTGAAAGGCCATCCTAGAGAGGATTCTTGACTTATCTCTGCCATAAGTTTGGTGGAAAAGATGCTCGCAGAGCAGCTCAGCCTGCAATGCCTATAGAGAATGAGCAGCATGATGCATACATAGTTGATGCCTCACCTGGAAGAAATCGTCTTTCAAGGTCTTTCTTTTATTTATCTCTCTGTTTTTCCTTTTAGAATTGTTTATGACTGACAATGAGAACATAAATCAAAAGTAAAATGACCTGTGGCATCATCACAATCAAAATGTAAGCACACTGAACCTGAAAAAGGCATATTCTGATTCCAACAATAATGTAAACTAAAGGATCTTACAAAAGAATGAATAAAAATGCAGAATCTAAATTTAACATTCTCATTAACCTATCAAAGGAAATTACAAAAAAACATATGCTGGATCAAGTTGTACTTTTGTATCATAAATCATGAGCTATTTATAAGATCATTAACTATTTTATGTGCCATCAAAATAGATGATTACATCTGTTTAATGAGTTGAAAGTTATTCATTTTCTTCCATTGTTTTTAAATGTAAACAAGAGGGTTTTCCTGCTTTGGTTTCCTGCTTTGCTCCCTGCCTGGCTTCCTGCTTTGCTCCTTGTCTGATTTCCTGCTTTTTTGCGTGAGGCAGCCAAGAAAGGCTCTAGCAGACATTATCTCTTCAGGACTCTGCACAAACCAAGAAAGGCCCCAGTGGACATAATTTCTTCTGTACTCTGAAAAAGACAGACTGACTTTACTCACAAAGGGTGGAGCCTGACTACCACCAGGTGTTTGGATACAAAAAGACTTAAAAGACTGCTGCTTTGCTCCCTGCCTGGTTTCCTGATTTGCATCCAGCCTGGTTTCCTGCTTTGCTCCCTGCCTGGTTTCCTGATTTGCTCCTTGCCTGGTTTCCTGTTTTGCTCCCTGGTTTTCTGATTTTTTTTGTGTGAGGCAGCCAAGAAAGGCCCAGCAGACATAATCTCTTCAGGACACAGCACAAACCATGAAAGGCCCCAGCAGACATAATTTCTTCAGGGCTCTGCAGAAGGTAGACTGACTACACCCACAAAGGGTGGAGCCTGATTCCTGCTGTGTGTTTGGGCATAAAAATCATTAAAGTTGGCTGCACGTGTCTTCTAGTTCATGAACCTCACAAAACACTTAGTAAAATCCAAGCTATAAGGGTATATCAATGGGAAAGCAATGGAAGACAACATCATACATAGAGAATGAACATGGCAGCTATGATGACCCAAAGAGTACTACCTAGTTAGCCTCTCAGATAAAGAGTTAGAGTAGAAATATGGAGGATGTTCATAGAACTCTAGGAGACCATAGATTGAGCTGAACAGATCACAAAGATAGAAACCAGAAATCTCCAAACAAAAATAACAGGACTAAAATACTCCATAGATGAAATGAAAACTTCAATAAATAGCCTCTCTAACATACAGCACCTGAGGATAGGATCAGAGAGCTGGAAGACGAGATGCAAAACACTCCATAGAGCAGAATAGATTGGAAAAGAACCTTACAGCAAATGATCAGACAATGGAAAAAATACTCAAAGAATGTGAACCAATGAAAATAGAAGTCATTGGGGCTGGAGTGATTGCACAGTTGTTGGGTGTTTGCCTTGCATAATGCAGACCTAGGACAGACCAATTTCAATTACCCTTCATCCTATATGGTCCCCTAAGCCAGGAGATTTCTGAGCGCATAGCCAGGAGTAATGCATTAGAGTCACTGGGTGTGACCCCAAACAAACAAAACACAAAGGAGAAAGAGGAGAAAGAAAGAAGAAAGAAGAAGGAGGAGGAGGAGGAGGTAGAGGAGGAGAAGGAGGAGTCTTTGTTAAACTCAACAGAAACAACATAAGAATCATTGGTGTCCAAAGACCCAGGAAGAAAATTCCTAGGAAGAATCAACAGTCCAGATTATCATAACAGAGAAGCTCCCAGAGCTAAGGACAGCATGCAATAAATCCTGAATACGCGAATAGTACCAGCTAAAAGAGACCAGAAGAAAAGCGCCCAAGACACATTCTGGTCACACTGACAAATTTCACAGATGGGGATAGAATACTGAAAGCAGCAAGATATAAAAGGAAATCATAGTCAAAGGAGCATCCTTAAGAATTACAGCAGATATGTCACAAGAAACGCTCACAAGGCATTTAAATAAGAAGTGAACTACAAAGGGACACAGAAGAAAAACAATAACACCTGGAAATTAAACAGCTTACTATTGAACAACCAGTGGGTCAGAGATTAAATCAAAGAAGAAATCAGGGGCCGGAGAAATAGCATGGTGGTAAGGCATTTGCCGTGCATGCAAAAGGATGGTGGTTCAAATCCCGGCATCCCATATGGTCCCCCAAGCCTGCCCGGGGCAATTTCTGAGCATAGAGTCAGGAATAACCCCTGAGCACTGCCGGGTGTGACCCCCCCAAAAAAAAATAAACAAAAAGAAAAAACAAAGAGGAAATCAAAACATTCCTGGAAACAAATGACAATGAAGAACAAGTTATCAGAATTTATGGGACACAGCAAAAGCAGTCCTAAGAGAAATATGTTTTTTGCTTTGCAATCATACATTAGAAAAGAAGATGGGAGCCGTTGAGGTGGCATTAGAGGTAAGGTGTCTGCCTTGAAGCGCTAGTCAAGGTATGACCTCGGTTTGATCCCCTGGTGTCCCATATGGTCCCCCCAAGCCAGGGGCAATTTCTGAGTGCTTAGCCAGGAGAAACCCCTGAGCAATAAATGGGTGTGGCCTGCAAAACCAAAAAGAAAAAAAGAAAAGAAGATGGGGCATATATAAAAATCCTAATGACACAGCTTTTAAAATTAGAAAATGATCAACAAAAGGAATCAAAAGTAGGTAGGCAGAAGGAAATAACAAAGCTTAGAGCAGAAATAAATGAAGTGTAAATAAATTAAAAAATCTGAAAGATCAACAAAAGTAAATGTTGGTTCTTCGAAAAAATAAACAAGATTGTTAAGCTACAAGCAAAACTCACAAAAAATGAAGAGAGAGAGAGAAGCTTAATAAAGCAGATTAGAAACGAAAAGGGAGAGATTATTACAGATACCACAAAGATTCAAGGGGTAATAGGAGACTACTTTGAGAAACTCTATGCCATGAAAATGAGAACCTGGAAAAAATTCTTGAACTCTTATGACCTTCTACAGTTAAACCAGGATGATCTAGCTTATTTAAATAGACCCATCACTACTGAGGAAAATAAAATAGTAATCAAAAGCCTTCCCAAAAGCAAAAGCCCAAGCCCAGATGTATTCACTAGTGAATTCTTTCCAAACTAAAAGAGGAACTGCTACTAATCATTTTCAGGCTCTATCATGAAATTAAAGAATCAGGAACACTCCCAAATAGAGTTTATGAAATTAATGTCACCTTGATACAAAAACCAGATCAAGATGCTGCAAAAACAAAAGAAAACTACAGATCAATATCCAGATGAACACAAAGATCCTCAACAGAATTCTTGCGAATAGGATCCAATGCCTCATCAAGAAGGTCATTGACCGTGACCACGTGGGTGCAAAGATGGTTTAATGATACATAAATTCATCAACATAATACGCCATATACAGCCAAAGGAAAAATAAAAACCACATGATTATATCAATTGATGTAGAGAAAGCACTCAATAAGGTCCAACAACCATTATTGATAAAAAAAAAACTCATTAAGATGGGAATGAAATGAATTTTTCTCAATATAGTCAAGTCCATAAACCACAAGTCAATGACAAATATAATTCTCAATGGAGATAAACTAAAAGCTATCCTCTAAAATCTGGTACAAGACAAGACTGCCATATCTTACTAATCCTATTCAACATAGTACTGAAAGTTCTTGCCATATAATTAGACAAGAAAGGTATATCAAGTGCATCCAGATAGGAAAAGAAAAATTCAAGTACTCACTGTTTGGAGATGGCATGATACTATATTTAGAAAACCTTAAGAACTCTACCAAAAAGCTTCTAGAAAAATATAATTTTATATAGCAAAGTGGCAGGCTACAAAATTAACACACAAAAGAGGGTGGAGGGAAGTCAACTTCGGTGGTGGGAATTTTCCTGATTCAATGTTAATATGTACCTAAAATATTGCTATGAAAGATATGTAATCCACTTTGATAAAAAATAAATTATATATAACAAATAAATGGCCTTCTTGTACACCAATTATGATAGAGAAGAAATGGACATTTAAAAATCCCATTCACATTAGTGTCACACAAACTCAAGTATCTTGGAGTCAACTTAATTAAAGAGGGGAAGGATATATAAAAAAAACCCTTGCTTCAAAAAATGAAAGAGGACACATGAAAGTGCCCTGACTGGCAATACTCCCCAAAGCATTGTATAGATTAAAGTAGTCCCTCTAGAGATACCCCACGACATTCTTCAAAAAGTTGATCAAATACTTGAAATTCATTGGAAATAATAAAAACCCATGCATAGCTACCACTATGGTAAAATAAATATGGGAGACATCACTATTCCCTACTTTCAATTTTATTACAAAGCTATTATTCATTAAAACAGCATGGTACTGGAATAACGACAGACTCTCAGATCAGTGGAATAGAGTTGAGTATTCAGAGAATGTGCCCCAGACGTACCATCAACTAATCTTTGATACAGGGGTAAGATATGCAAAATGGAACAAGGAAAGCCTCTTCAACAAGTGGTGTTGGAACGACTGGTCATCCACTTGCAAAGAGGACAACTCAGACCTCCATCTAACACCATGCACAAGGGT
>PVKC010009587.1:0-26659 GCA_004027635.1 Crocidura indochinensis
AAGAAAGAAAGAAGAAAGAAAAAGAAAGTGTGGATGGAATCTCAGACTCTAAAAGTGGATCAGTTTGCTCAGTCACATGCCCTATTAATGACATTCTTCAGAGAACTGGTTCTGATGTAAGCTCTGTATCTTCCAAGAATCTGTGAGACAGCCTGTGGCAACTAGAATTATGACAGTGAAGGAGAGGTTGAGGTGCTGCCAAATCTTTACGACTTCTTAGAAACTCAGATGCCCTGAGGTAAACATTTTCTCAGATTCAACATAAGTGGCCCATTGTAATATGTCTACAATCAGCACATGCAGATGATATCAAAATATCCACTAGAACAGCAATCAATGGAAGTTATTTTTGGGTCAGCTTATATTTTCCAATATAGTTTTATATCTCAAAGGTCTTTATTCTTTCCATAGATCAGGAGCTCCCTAGGAATATGAAGAATATAAAAGCATATATCCAGAAAGATTTGCTAGAGTGGAGCATGCCTCACACTGATGATGTCTTAAACAAGTAGAGGTAGCTCCTTTATGCCCAGATGCTAATGTGTAAACATTCATTGAGTTTTGTCACAAGAGAAGCATACTCTATATAGTTACATACAAAAGTCAATTAAATATCTGTCTGCTGCTCCATGCACATGCCTTGTCCGGTGTGGGGCTCTTAGATCTTTTGCAAGAATCATCACCACATTTCTAGAGGTGAGCTCTCTGCTCTGTCATATGTTAGTACAAGCTCAGACAGTCTCCAGAAAATGCCACTTCTGAAAGAAGTGTTGTGAAATTAGGTGAGATGGTAGCATGTCAACCATTGGTCACCACACAGTTGGCCTCGTCATACTCTGTCTGCCAGTTCAGCCCTAAATAGCCCACTCATCATGCTGAGTGTACTGATGGGTTGAATATGAGACTATTGGAACAGTAAAGAAGCCTCTTCCATACGCTTCACCTATGTTGGCAGTCTCAGCCCCAAAGCAACTAAAACAAATAAGTCCCTACACAACATATGTCCCTCGAGGCTGTCTGATACATTCCCTTGCAAACCTCAAATAAGCTACCTTTGCTCTGGGCTGAGTTACTAAAGTAGCTACCAGGTAGCTTTGGCTGAGGTCCACATTGTTGGGAGACATGGCTTCTAGGTTTGAGTCCCTGAGCTCCATCCTGAGTGCTTCTGCTTGTGGCCACCACAGCAAAGCAACAAAAACTAAAGCAAAGTGCTAGCCGATGAAAAAGAGGGAAATACAGGGCAGTGTTTGTATGTGTGTGAGAGAAAAAACAGAAACAGAGATGAAGAAACAAATACCTCCAAATAATTTCACACTTGCTTTCCAGCCACGGTGACAGTCAAGGGCAAAGGGCACAGACACATGTGAATGCACAAAAGTGTTCCTTCCGCAATGGCTGTTTTGTGCTGGGCTTTGAAGAAATGGAATGATGAGCCCCAAACAAAGGCAGATTGGGGATTCCACAAGAGTGTTCGGTCCTGGTTTTCTCACTT
This sequence comes from Crocidura indochinensis, assembly GCA_004027635.1. Taxonomy (NCBI): domain Eukaryota; kingdom Metazoa; phylum Chordata; class Mammalia; order Eulipotyphla; family Soricidae; genus Crocidura; species Crocidura indochinensis. The sequence continues at coordinate 1,493 of PVKC010009587.1, forward strand.
CAGGCTAATTTGGGTGTGAATCAAATATTTATTGAACATTGTGGTACCAATTAAACAAACACCCAACATCTAAAACATTTAATCCTTTTGAACTCTATCTAAACTCACTGCATTTACGAAGTCAAATCTTGTCACCAACTTATTAAACAAAAAAAACTTATTAATAACCAGAAAACATTGTACTCAGTTAACAGTCACTTACCTGTTAGAATTATACATCATGTTAGATTTTAAAGCCCATACAAAGAAATTGGAGGCTTGTTCCACAACACAGAAGTAGTTAGAACAGACTAGAGGGAGTGGATTGACCTTCTGGACTGGACCTGAATGCCAGCAAGATTCAATAACTCCACAAGATATGTAAAGCAAATAACCTTCACCTTCCAGACCTCCCCAAATCCTCTCTGCACCCTTTTCTAGCCCTACCTGAATTTTAGCCCTGTCCCTGGTGAATGAATACCCTCCTCCAGGGTTCTCTCAGCTAAGGAGTTGAGAGATATCTATCCATGTCTTAGAAGTACAGGAGAATTAATTCCCTGTGAAGCAAACCTTGATACTAGAAAGTAGGAGCTAAAAATGTACTCTTCACCCTCCTTTCCCTCTTCTAATCTATTCCCTGGAGCCAGAATTCATGAACCTCTAAGCCAACATTACAAATGCATGTGATCTCCTGGGGACCAGCTCAGCAATACTCCTAGCAGAAATTCCCTGCCTGCCTCTCTCCCCGACCCCATCCCCAGCTTGCACTCTTTCTAGCTAAGAAGCAATGTAAAGTCTTTTTTCTGTTGCATTTACTCAGTGGAATTCTAAGAGAGCACACTTTCTCTATCATTGCTATTTATTAGGAATGACTAAAAGACAAGAAAAAGGAGGAGAGGAAGGAAAATGAAATAAAAAAGACAGAAAGACAAGAGAGTGATACATGGAGTGGAGAAAAGGGTAATAGAGAGGGAAAGATTGTAAAAGAGCTTCAGGGGCTCATGCTACCTGCTGAAGAAGTGCTGCCCTTCCAGAGCTAAAGCAATATTTACTGCAGGAACTTCCTATCCTCTGCCTAGGGTCAATTCCTCTTCCTTTTGCCATAAGTTCATGATCAGAAAACTTGCTAAATTTTCAGTTTCCTCATCTGGAAAGTGTGGGTATGATCATTGCTGAATCACAAGGTTTTCAAAAATACTAAATGTGCTGATATTTGTATAGTAGCCACAACAGTCTGGTACACTGAAGCTTTATTTATGAGCCATAGTTTTCTTAGCAATATAATGACATATTTAAATGAATGATCAAGTATTTGACCAATTATAACCTGCAATATGTAAAGGAGAACTTGGGTTCTTAGGGGAATTCAGCACATCTGTGGATCAGGGTCAGCATTAATACTCAATATTACTAGTCTCATGCTTTATACAGAGACGAGAGAAGCAATTCATACCAGAATATTTGCTTTGCCTGTAGAGGATCTTGTTTTTTTCTCTACCACTGAAAAAGAGTGCTTTGTTTTAAATATACAAATCATTTTGTAGTATATCCTCACATGAGTTCAAAGGGGCTATGGCGTATCCTTATTTTATATATGAGAAAGGCACATGTGCTGTGGAGTGATATCAGAAACTAGAATCAGGCTGAATCAAAAGTCACACATGGCACAGTCATGATCCAGGGTCACTCCTGCCACAGAAGTTGAAACCTCAGTGCTCAAAATGCAAACAGAGGGATGGCTACATTCTTGAAACTTGTGGATTTTTAAGTGTGCAAGTGATGTAATAAAAAGGATGGTGTAGGGGCCTGGGAGATAGCATGGAGGTAAGGCGTTTACCTTTCATGCAAAAGGTCATCGGTTCGAATCCTGGTGCCCCATATGGTCCCCCGTGCCTGCCAGGAGCAATTTCTGAGCTTGGAGCCAGGAATAACCCCTGAGCACTGCCAGGTATGACCCAAACAAAACAAAACAAAACAAAAAAGGATGGTGTATATGTGAGATGGGATGTACCCAGTAGTGGTGGATGTGGGTGAAGGAGGAAACACCCACTTTAGAGGGCAGAAACCAGTTGAACAGGAGCCCCTTGTTTGCATCTGTCTACCACCTCATGTGCTGAATCCAGCTCCAGGAAACTAAACCTCACTTTTATACATGGCTACTTAAGGTTTCCCTATAATTTTGGACAAAAGAAAGTTGGTTTATTTTTTTCTTAAAATTTTGTGGTTTTCCCTCCCAAAACATTGTCTCTAGGTTATCATAAAACAATATTTTATTAAAGAAATGATTGCATAAAATAAACAAGATGTGGTTGCTTTTGTCACATCTTTCCTTCACAGAAGAATGGAAGGAATAAATTCAGTGTCTATGGTTTCACTGTTTGGTTTGAAAGCAAAAAAGCAGACAGTTAATAAATGAGAGGTTGGGGTGGGACACAGGAGGAGGAATAGAGTCACACACTCACAATGCCTGCCTTGGGTTTCATTTCTGCAGAAATTCTGATACTTCCCTGTGGTCCAAGAGAGCAGCATTTGCTGTGATTTTATTTTGACATTGTCACACTATTCCCCAGAGTGAAGCTGACATGCTTTCTTCTCTCAGTATCACATGACCAGAGTCCTTGCTCCTGGGAACATCAGAATCTCTTCATCTTGACATTAAATCCTGGCATCTGATGCCAAGTGACTTACTTATGCTTCTCTGAGAAGTTCAGACAGCCCCTCATGTTGGGGTGTCCAGAATGTCAAAGTCTTTTCTTTGGGTAGAGATAACTTTATTTAAGGTTGGGAGAAATAGCTCAGACTGAGGTACAAGTGCCTGGATTATTTAAATACCACTTTACACCATTTACATTACATACTAACGACCTGACAGCAGCTAAGGTGACAGTTCTGTTCTCACAGAACAAAGATTAAGACCCAGTGTAGACAGTAAGTAAACCAATAACACATATTTTGTTGTTGTTTGGGTTTTAGGGTTTGTTTTTTTTTTTTTGGTTTTTGGGCCACACCCAGTGACGCTCAGGGGTGTTACTTCTGGCTATGCATTCAGAAGTCGCTCCTGGCAGGCACGGGGGACCATATGGGAACCGGGGGATCGAACCGTGGTCCGTCCTAGGCTAGCGCAGGCAAGACAGCAGGCACCTTACCTCCAGCGCCACCGCCTGGCTCCCGGGTTTTAGTTTTATTTTGGGGTATGCCTGGTGATATTCAAGGGTTACTCTTTACTCTGCACTAGAGAAATTACTTCTTGTAGTGTTTGGTGACCATATGAGAATCTGGGGATTGACCCCTGGTTGGTTGTATGCAAGGCAAGCACCTCACCCACTCTACTATCTATTTGCGCACCCCCCCACCCCGCCTTCCATACAACCAGTTTCTAGCTTTAGTATTGCTCTAGCATCCAGGCATAGGAATGGTATGTATCAGAGCTGAATCTCAGGGCCTGAGGAAGACAAGATTCTGTAAATATTCAGGATTAGAGGTTATACTGGCAGTGCATTAAAATTAAGAGAAAGATAAAACATTGTCCCAAAGAAATGTCTAAATAATGCCATGTCTAAATGCCATGTCTAAACAATGCCAAGATAAAGTTATGTATGAAGTACAATAGGAAGTAGGGAATATAATTCAACCACATGCCTGGGAAGTTGGGGACTGTTTCAGAAAGATGGTATGTGATCAGGACCTTAAAGATGAACTGGCAATGTTAGTTCACATCAGAAGGGAAGAAGAAATGCTGGAACCTGGAGACACAGAAGGACACAGAATGCATAGGGCACAGCAGAAACTAATACTCAGGAGAGAAGCAGTAGCAGCTATGACAAGGATAGGTAGAGGAGGAAGACCACATTGCTACCTCAATCCCAAGAATAAAAAAGGTCCACGGAACAGCATGTCAAGGTGGTCTTGTTCTCCTCTTCCTTAAACTGACACTTGATATATTGCAGAATTAGATTTGCTCCTCTTATAATCATCATAGCCCCTCCCAGGGTATCTCGCAGAGTTTATAATCACTGCTTAATCACAATCCTTTGCATCCTCAGGTGTCACTAGAAGCAAAGAAAGACACAAAAACGTGGTAGTACTTCTTTACATAAAGGGGTCTAGGGATTCAGCTGGCTCATGGTCCATGCATGATCCAAGGAGGTTATCTTAAATTGCTGTAACTAGTAAAAACGGATCAAATGAACTCTGTACTGCTATAGTTACTTGTTCAAAGCTAGGGACAGATGAATTCAGTGGAAAGAACTGGATGCATTCACATAATTAAAAAGAAATCTCTATAACTAATGATTATTATTATTTTTCACATAACTTGATAACTTACAATACCAGAATGAACTATGAAGACTGGCTTTTATAGCTGAGGAAACTGATTCTCACAGAGGTTTAATAGAGAACCCAAGGCTCTCTGCCTACATAATACTAGTCAGTGTTAGAACTCTTGAGTTGAGAGTCAAAATCTGGTATTTAAATAAGTGACTTTTATCATTTGCTGCAAAACAAGAAGCATAACTCAACAGTGACCTATGTGGAAGGGAAAAGGGAAGAGGCACCATTTACTACCTTGCAGTTTCCAGAACATTGTTAAACAAAACTCCCCAAACTACTTGTGGTCAGACAGTTACTTCTGTAAACAATGGCCCACAGAGTGGTTCTAAATATAAGATGGGTTGTATGCTTATATTTGAGCAGAAAAAAACTTGATTTGTTTGCCTTGTATATCTAAAGAGGATATGGGAGGGAAGGGTAGTATTTTTTTATCAGCTTCAATAAAAAATTTTAGATCTGAGTATTTCTGTGTGCATTCTTGTATTTTTAAAATGAGATCAGTTTTTTTGTTGCTGTTTTTCTAAAGGTTGGCAGTGACAGATCTTGGCTGCATGTTTTTATTTATTAAAAAGTACTTCATGGTGTTCAGGAGTTACTCCAGGTGCTCAGGGGACTGTGTGGGTGCCAGAAATTAAACCCAGAGAAGTACAACCTCTCCAGCCCTATTAACTTGCTTTTAAGTATATGGTGCATATTGAAGAAAGAACTCAGAGGAAATGCCCACATGGTTTGTATGTTGGAGACTAGATTGGATCCTAGGCACAGTGCTGCTCTGTGCATCACTGTATAAGCATTGAACACTGAGCTGGGAGTAGTTCCTGACCATTTTGACACAGGTTGCCCCTCCCCAAATAAGTAAAAATGGAATACAAAGACTTTACAAAATGATTTTCCGTTTCCAGCACTGCTGTTTACAAATTACCTTCAATTCAGTTGTTCCCACCTGTCTAAACTGCAACTTGCCAGCACATCCCAGAATCACTCGGCTGCTGAGAGAATATTATTCCTGTCATTCAAGATGTAACTTCCATATTTTGCATTGTTTCTCTGTCCCTCCTTCATTTTTCTCTGGTATCCAACTGCTCTTTGATTTGATTTGTTATTATTGTTTTTGTTTAGAGGACCACCTCTGACTGTGTTCTAGGATTACTTCTGGCTCTGCACTCAAAAACTACTCCTACCAGTGCTTGGTAAACCATATGGGATAATAGTAATTGAACTTGGGTCAGATGCATGCAAGACACTGGACTTTCTCTAGACCCCTCTTTTATTTGAAAGGTTTGTGTTTATTTGTTTTTAGTTTGTGGATCACACCAACAATACTTAGGGGCTATTTTTAATATATAAGCACCATGATTACAAACATGATTGTAGTTGGGTTTCAGTCATAAACAGAACAACCCCCTTCACCAATCCAACATTCCCACCACTGCTATTTTAAGTACAGTGCTCTGTGGTGACTTGGGGTCATTATCTGTCATTCAGAGAATCAAATCCAGACTTAACACATAGAAAGCATGAGCAAGTCCCTTTAGTTATCTCCTTGGCCCTTTCAAAAAGATTTTTGGGGTTATCTTTTACAGGATGCTTCTCCAAAAGCAACATTTCTGGTTTGAATTTTTTTTACTGTTTTATACACCAAGAGAACTCTAATTGCAATTTTATTTTTATGGGTGTGCTTTTTAATTATGAGACCAATGATGCAAAGAGGACAAGGTAAAGTTACAGTGGAAATACAATTGCCCATAAACAGAGTTCTCAGAAGAAATCCCCTTGCTGATGCCTAAATATTGAACATACAGTCAAAGAACATTAAGAAAAATAAGGCAGAACCTATGTACAATTACTTTGTCCACAAGTCCCCAGATTGTAGTACATTATAACATTTCTTAGCAGTACAAAAAGCAACTAAAACCATGAGATATATTTGATTCCTTAAACATTGAAGGCATAGTATTTTTTTATTTTCATGCACATGCATATTAGTTTTAGTTAACATCAAAAGTTTAAGAGGTTTTTTTAAGGGTTAGACTCAAAAGAGCACAGTAAAAACAGTGTTAGAGTGGCAAACATTGTTTGCATAGGCCCACCAAAATATGGGGGTCATGGAAAGGAAAAGCCTTGATCTAAATACAAGGAGACCCTACCTCTGAAATTTACTGGCATAAGACCAACTCTAGGCTCCAGGCAAACTAGTTTATTCAATCTAAGTCATTGTCTGTAGTGTCAATACAGCTTTATTTTTTACGCAGTCTCTATTGTTGGCATCATGTTTCTGTATTAAAGATTCTGGAATCTGCACATCCTACATTGAAGTCAGGCTGGTGCAGAGTATCCTCTAGTTTCACCTCACAATTAAGGGGCAATACAGAAAGCCCTGTCCAGTAAGCAGGTCATTGTTGTTGTTAAGTCTTCTCAGTGTTAAGGGAAGTCTCTTTTGAGTAGACCGATGTCAGAGCAGCTGTAGGGTCTTCCCTGGTAGAGGATTGCCTCCAGGTGATGCTATAGACAACCTTGGATGTTTCATAGATGTCTTCCAAAGATCAGGGAGAATGCCCATTCTTCTGAGGCCTGTGCCAGGTCTTTATGTCAATGTTTAGGGTGTAAGGTCCCATTGTACTACAAAATTTGTGTGTTTCCATCTCTATTAGATAAGAACTTATTTGTATGTATAGTATTTTCTCATTTTAGTGTGCCTATGCAAACAAGAAATAAAGCCATGTGGCATTATCACAGTATATGTGGGCGTAAGAACCCAATACCCATGACTTGGTTCAAACATAAGCATTAAACTGAGGGACTCTTTCATCAAATTTTCTATTGAATAGTTCGCAAAAAGAAGAAAAGATAGGGGCCCGGGAGATAGCATGGAGGTAAGGCATGTGCCTTTCATGCAAAAGGTCATCGGTTCGAATGCCCCATATGGTCCCCCGTGCCTGCCAGGAGCAATTTCTGAGCATGGAGCCAGGAGTAACCCCTGAGCACTGCCGGGTGTGACCCAAAAACCAAAAAAAAAAGAAAAAAAGAAGAAGAAGAAAAGATAAAAAAAAGGGGGGGGGGATCATCACTGTATAAGAAAATATTCAGCAAGAGTTATAGCCGTCAAATAAAACACACATAAAATGTGAAAAAGACATATCTGTCCTTTTTATGCCTTTTGAAATAGTTGGGGGGGGGTGTTAACTCCAGGGCACCACTTTGGTCTGTGACTTAGGACTCTACAGTACTTAAGTTAAAAATGGTAAATGTGGAGTAATGATGGTAGGGGGCAAGAGAGTTAAAGAGAAAATGATCTTTTGTAGGGGTGTGCGAAAGGGCAGAGTACAAAATGGACATTCTGCATACATAAAAATATAATTCAATGATAGTGAGTACTATTAAGGTATCTTGCATTGTTTTGAAAATATAGACTGGTAAGAGATTACCAGTTCAGAGTACCCACCCAGACCCTCCCTGAGGGTCTGAATGGGGAATGGGGGAAAGCCTAGGGTACCTTCAAGCTCTGCCAAGGGACCCACCTCGCTGACTTGCCCAGGGATGTGGCCCCCGGGGAAACCCTGGAGATCTGGAGCAAGGTGGTAGAGGGGTGCTGGGGTCACCCAAGTCCCGCACCCCCCCTAGGCCTGGTTAAGAAGGCCTCTGGCATGGCAGAGGCCCGTCGAACCTCACGCTTTTAGAGACTCCCGACTCCCAGGAAGGAAAGAGCCTAATTGCAATTTTAAATCCAAACATGCTCACTATTCAAATACCAATGTCATTTTTAGAGAAACAAAGTTTTCCCCACAAGTTTTAACTTTGAGCTACAAATGATAAACAAATGGTCTTCTAAAGAGAAAAAATCCATTACCTCCTGAGTTTATTATGAAAAAATTAGAAAAATGTTCAAATTAATGTAAGTTTTTTATCAGCATCATCAAAAAACATTTTCATATAGAAGCAAATATTTGAGATTGACTTTCATATATGTTAATATACAGATTGCTAAAAAAATACAATTTTTACAGAGGTATTTTAGTTTAATTTGAGAATCTCTAAACAAGACTATTTTAATATTCTTTCTAGTAAACTCTTATTCAATTTTTTGGGGGGGTCACACCCGGCAGTGCTCAGGGGTTACTCCTGGATCCATGCTCAGAAATTGCTCCTGGCAGGCACGGGGGACCATATGGGGCACCGGGATTCGAACCGATGACCTTTTGCATGAAAGGCAAACGCCTTACCTCCATGCTATCTCCCGGGCCCCTCTTATTCAATTTTTAAAGTAAGTTAAATTACTTTAAACAATGGGCCCTAGTAACAAATTACTTTATTAAACCTTTTCTAATCTTTAAACTAATCTGACAATCATATAAACATTTAGTGTAGCAATGATTAAACTTCACACTAAGTTTAAAGAAATTCTTTGATTCTTTCAAACAGTTAGATATAGCAAACTTCGAATATTTTTTACATTTCCTAATGAAAATGTACAAATTTAAGTTAAACTATGTTTTGGTTATATTTTCTATTGGTATTATATGTCTCTAAAAATTTAAAAACTTTTCTTATGAGACCATATATTTCAAATTTCAAAGATCGGTAAGTTTCTACACAGTAACATTTCTGTTATTTACCTCCCATGTCTTCCCATAATTCTAAGCTTGCTCAGGGTGAATAAGCGCTAGGAGAAAAATCAAGTTACTTTAGTATCATAGACAAGTCCCATTTTAACACAAGAGTTTATCAGCAAGAGGTTAGAGCACAAAGCTTAAGAAGCAGATTCGTTTAGTTTCTTCACTATAATTGAAGTTTTTTTCTAGTTCTTAAAACACAAACTTCAAATAGATTGTATTTACCAAAGTCCTTTGCAGCTAAGGAGCTGGGAGTGCTTCAGAGATGAGAAGGAAGCAGAAAGGTCTAAATTGTTCACAGGAAAGTCATTCTTAAAAATAATGGTTATAGGCTGGGATTGTGGCTCAGCATGTGAGGCCTTGAGTAAAAACCCCAGCACCACCACTACAGAAGTCAAAGAGTAAGCTGTTTGTCCCTTCTGAATACCTGTAATAAAGTTTAGATGGTTTCAGCCAGAGCATACAATTTATGCTACAAAATTAAATTATATTATGCTATGTTATGTTATATTATGTTATGATATGATTATATTATATTATATTATTATATTATATTATATCATATCATATCATATCATATCACATCACATCACATCACATTCTATTCTATTCTATTATGCTATATTATATTCTATTATGCTATATTATATTATATTCTATTATGCTATATTATATTATATTAATTATATTATGTTATATTATATTATGTTATGTTATGTTATGTTATGTTATGTTATGTTATATTATATTATTATATTATATTATATCATATTATATCATATCATATCATGTCATATCATGTCATATTATATTATATTATATTATTATATACACATATAAACAAGTACCGTATTTTGGAATGACAAGGACAACGAATTTTGAATTTCTAACACTTTAGAACTCCACAGCAGTTCTTTACACTAGGACTTAAAAAAAGATTAAAAACTATCTTTCTCTGAATAAACCATTGTTATTGGGGGTTTTCTACAGCCAGACCTAATCCTAACTATTTCACATGCTATAACTTGATTTGCACAGATGAAATTCTGAATTATTTCTTTTCAATAGAATTCTACACCAGCTGGTCGCCTCTTTCGACTGATAAAATCCCACTTTATCCTAAGGACTACTGGCCAAAGATTCCCAAGTGGCATAAGTGACTTTGCTAGATTTTGACATTTTAGATTAATAACATAGGTCTCATATTATAGACTTAGGACCAGAGTTCTCAAAAGAATCTCCTTAGACTGAGCTATCTTCAGAATCATTAAATGTATAAATTTGACATTAATTTATATTTTATAGGAGTTTGCAATTCATAATACATGAGAGGACCAAAATATTTGGCAAATCAATACACATAAAATATCAACTGCTTCTTTTTAGCTTACTATGCACTTACAATGTATTCAAGCTCACTAACTGATCTCTTTATTTAACTTTCACAGAAGAAGTACTGAGGGTCTACCATATCATTATCCTGCTTCCAGCGTGGAAAAGCTACATGCCTGGTGGTATTTACACACACACACACACACACACACACCAGAGATGGGGTTCTCTACCCTCATTTATGTGTTCTATGTGTTGTTTTATGTCAGAAAATAGGAAAAAAAGATGTGTGTGGCCTAATCTCAAGAAAACTTGGCTCATGAAATGATAAAATGCACAGATGTCATTTCAGAGTCATATTCATTTATAAACAAACACTCTTAGGTGACATTTCTATGTTTTTTTAAAAAATAAAACGTTATACATATGTAATATATGTATATATATATATATATAAATATATACATATACACTAATGTCCTAAAGTTGAATCTTTATGTTTTCAACTAGGAAAATAAATAAAATCAAGTCTTCCCTATGTGGAATAAAAAGGGAAAGTTCCAATTTTAAAGTTTCCACCATGCTTATATCTCATTTTCTTAATTATTTTTATTAAGAAACGATGATTAACAAAGGTATACACAGTCGGGTTGTAGGCATACTATGTTACAACACCTGCTTCATCACCACCAGGGTAAGCTCCCTTCCGACCTGTCAGCTTGCTTTGTTGACAGGAACATTTTTGAGCTTGGATATTGTGATTTAGACCTCCTGCCTTCATTGTTATTGACTCTATGGTTTGTATATACAGTTAAACCACTTCTCTATACCACCAATGAGATACATCTTTAAATTTTCTTTTTAGACCACACCTAGTTCAGGGGCTAGTCTCTGTTCAGGGGTCATCTCCAACAGTTTGGATTGATCTACAGCCAGGCATTTGCTAAGCAAGCACCTTATCCTGTTCTATCTCTCTGACCTAAAGTGTACATTGCTATTCAAAAAGAGCAAATAGAATGACTTTCTTCCTCAGTGGTTAACCCTTGACTTTAGCAAAGCCCTGATATTTGGCAACTCCAAGCTGGGTGATTTTCCATTTTCATTTGCAAAAACATTTGCAGGCATATTGACAAGTATAATGTACATAAGAACTATTCACATTAAGAATGGTCATCTTTTATTGAAAGTTTACTGAACCTCTGACACTGAAACAGTAGCTTTTAATGTGGACTTTATCCCCAAATTGACTGAGAAATAAGTATAAGCATCCATTTTGTAGACTCCTTCAGCAGATAGAAACTGCCTTAGATTCATGTGCTGAAAATCAGCCCCTGAGATGTCCCCCAGGAACATGCCATTCAGAACCCCAGCTAGATACCTAAATGCTCCTCTGCTTCCTCCATCATGTAGTGCTGTGTTTTGTCCTGCTCTGTGATTGTTCTAATACTCAATTTCCCAGGTCAAGGTGCTGGTTTTTAAATGTCACAAAATGGTGATATAGCACATTGCTGACCCTTAAAGAGCTTCCACAACTTCTTCTAAGAATGAAGGCGTTAATCTTGGGGTCTTGGACAGATTTCAAATTCAGTAATTGCATTTGGCCTTCTTTGACATGTCACAGCGGTAAAAATCACAGAAAAACATCATAGAACAAAAGGTGGCAAAAGGACCCTTGGAAATCACCCAAACTCATGGCTTCTATCAAAGGAAGCGTTTCTCCCAAGAGCAAACTAAGCAGAAGCATACACACATTTAAAACCATTATGGCAAGCTCCCTCCCTCATCCCTTCTCAGGACCCATGAGCTTCTCTTTTGAAGAACCTTTCATGATGGGATTAATCATTGATCCTGTGCTGTCTTCAGTGTTCCAGCCTCTAGCAAACATTCAATGAATTATTTGCTAAATAGATTAATGCAGGTGGGGAGCCAGTTAGGGAACCCTGAGGTCTCATGGAGCACACTTTGAAAACATATTCTAACGCAAGTTCTTAGTTGCACAGACAAGAAAAATTATGTCACAGAAGGAAACAGAAGTCAAATGTTTAAATAGTAACAGAGCCAGAGCATCAAAACACCAAGATTGTTGGTGATGCCTGTGGCATTAGTGATGACTAGCTAAATATCTGTTTTCCATCAGTCCTCAAAGAAACACTATGGAAGTTATTTGTAACCTCCAGCCTCCATGTACATCTACTGAATGCTGAGTCTCAGGGGCAACTTTTTGAAAGGTATCCCCAAACCAAGTCATCTTATACCTATTGAATTTTGAGAAGCACACTCTTAAAATGGTCCCAGGAGGAAGTAAGAGATTCTATCTGCTGAACATTCTTCTGCTTGAGGTCAAATAAAGAATTATATTATGTGTCTTGGGGCAGTGTGGGATTTATACAAAATCAAGTTCTTTTGGGGAAGGACATACCCAGTGATACTGAGGGGTTACTCCCTGCTATGAGCTCAGAAATCGCTCCTCCAGGCACAAAGAGATAGCACAGCGGCATTTGCCTTACAAGCAGCCAATCTAGGACCAAAGGTGGTTGGTTTGAATTCCGGTGTCCCATTATGGTCCCCTGTGCCTGCCAGGAGCTATTTCTGAGCAGATAGCCAGGAGTAACCCCTGAGCAATGCCGGGTGTGACCCAAAACCAAAAAAAAAAAAAAAAAAATCGCTCCTGGCTCATGGGACTACATGGGACACCAGGACTCCAGGGACTGAATCCAGGTTCATCCTGGGTCAGTCACATGCAAGGCAAAAACCAGAGTCTTGTTTCTAAAGCTTAGTTTTACATTAAGAAACATCCTGCTGGGGCCGGAGAGATAGCACAACCGTAAGGCATTTGCCTTAGATGCAAAAGGATGGTGGTTCGAATTCCAGCATCCTATATGGTCCCCCAGCCTGCCAGGAGCGATTTCTGAGCATAGAGCCAGGAGTAACCCTGGTGTTCTGGGTGTGACCAAAAAATAAAAGGAAAAAGTAAAGAAAAGAAAGCATCCTGATAAAAATTTCCATTGCTTCTGAGTCCTATTTTACCTCTTTTCATATTTTATAATATCCACAGGTGATCTTTGCCATATCTATTAATTTGTGCATCTTTTCCAATAACTGTGAGCTCCAAAATGTTATCACCTGTAACTATGTGGTTTCCTAAACCTTGGCTGAAAATCGTTGCCACTTCTCCCCTGGAAATGCACAACCATGATCTCTTCTGGTGTCTGGACAGGTCTATGGTTCCTCGTGAAAGAGAACAACACAATGATAGAGATTATATAAAATATTTGTGACTTAATCTGTTGCTTCTGGATTAGAAGAGAGCTTATTATTTTAGATTAGAACAAGTTGCAGTCAAATTTTACACACAAACACACACACACGATGTGACATTTAGAAATAATAGTCAACACCTTTCATCTTCCAGAGAGGGAAGAGACTACCAACATTCATATCTGGAGTCAGATAGGGTTACACTTGCATTACAAGTGACGCAAAGAACCTCACTTAGGTGCCTTAAAACAAGGTTTCTCAACCTTTTCCTGACCATAGATTCCTTCTGACCTTATTTACTTTCTCTGTCCCCCTGTCCTACCATTGACTCCATGCTCTAGTGTTGTAGTCACCCACTTGTGTAATATCATATGCAGCTCCTTAGAATATCCTGGTTCCCATAAGGGGGCCTCCTGAATTCTAGTTGAGAAATGATTCCCTAAAGAAATAATGCCATGCATTGATGTGTATTTTATTGTATGAACCAAATAATTCAATATGGGCTACTACCATCAATGACATCCTAGTTCAAGGATACCACTAGGGATAAAAATACCTTTTTATCTTTTAACCTCATTCTTTACATGCTGCTCTTACCATAGATGATGAATGGATATTTCCTGGGCATATGTGTGTGTGCATCTGTGCATGCAAGTGTGCAATTATTAAATAATATATTCTGTTGCAAAGAACAAGTAGTAAATGGATACTGGGTTATAAGCAGTATTGTCTGATTAACTATCAATATAGATATAAATCTGTGCCTCTTTCCATTGTCTCCTATCAATCTTGTATATGTTGCAACTATTTAAACGTGAAACTTATCCATCTGTTGCCATGTTTTACCTTTCTTCAGATCAAGATCCCTGATTTCTCTCAGATTACTCCAATGATTAGACTCATGGTCTATGCTCTATAAATTTTCCTCTGTACCTCTGCCAGGCTTCCTGGATGTTCTGCTTGACATATAAGTGTCACTGTCTCCATCCCATTCTCTAGGAAGAAAAATTTCCAAGTGAATCCAACTGCTGTCAAACCAAAGTCTAGATTTTTCCACCTCCTTCTCTGTGGCCAGAAAACTCAAGATTAATGTCCCTGCACACCCTGCTAAGAGTCTCTAGCCAAAAATATTGCCATTTAAGTGACCTCACTATAACTAATTGCTTCCTGACACTGCCAGGATTTGGTTAAAATAGCTAGATGCCATTGATCCTCTGCAGAATCATGGCTCCAGGAGGCTGGGTACTGTGCATTTGTGTCCTCAGAACGTAGCATAATATATGACACTTCCATAGATGCTCAGTGAAGGAAGTGCTTTTGTAATTAGAATTGCCAATGTGCAAGTAGACAATAAATATACACAGTAACAATAGCTTCTAAGAAGGATAGTAGGTAAGTAGCATTTCCTAAGGGGAATAGACTAGAGTCACACAGAGAGTGAAAGTACAGGCTTACTGTGGGGTGATCAATAGAAGGTCATGCTATTGAAGACCCTTCCAGAGTACCACCACTCTATACTACTTCTAAGCCTGATGACAGGATTTCTCTTTTTTTATTTTTTGTTTAGTTTTAGGGCCATGTCTGTTGATACTCAATAATTAACCCTGTTGGTGCCCAAAAGACCATTTAGGATGGCACGGATCAAACCCACATTGGCTGCATCCAAGACAAGTGCCCTACCCACTGTATTATCTCTCTAGCTTCAAACAATGGTAGGTTTTCTAGAACTGCTTACATGAGTGATACATAGGCATCTTAGATATAGAATATGTCATTTAATTGTTACTTATTATGAGTTGATTAGTTTTAGCTAGACATGTATATTACATGGTTCTGCTGCCTCAAATGCTCTGGTGGCAGTTTTCATACAGGTTTTCTCTCCTTCCATGTGTGTATATTGGGGTTCTCTCATGTTTCATGGGCTTCAAATTTAAAGTTGGCTTCTTGATCAATGACCTTATGAGAACTGCTAATCAAAATCATCAGGAATTCACAATGGATGGATAGTGGATAATGATATTGGAAGGATCCCTTTGAACAGTCAAGATATAGAGGGATGGGACCCATAAACACACAGAAAAGTTCTAGAGCAGACCCTGGGACTTAACAGAGAAAAGTTTGGGGTAAGCAGAGAAGTGAGGGTGGTAAGTAGGGAGAAATATAAAGAGGCTCGCCCCTCTTTCTTTAGCTTCTATTCAGTTGCTGGCAGCACATCCCAACCTTCTTTTCGTATAAGAAAGTTGAGCCATTCTGGGATCCCCCAGACGCATCCCAGTAAAACTCTACCCCAAGCACAGGACACATTGCGTGCCACTAAGATCTCGGAACTTGTCTTTGACAAACAAGGCTCTCCTTTCGGCACCATCACCCATGGCATCATGAGTTAGAGTCTTTCCACTCTGATGTGCTAAGAAAGGAAGAAATCAAATTTCTTGACCATTATTCCTGAAAGCTTGGCTGCTCCTCTGAAACCATGAAGAGAAATGAGCCTCTGATCAGTGTCAGGCCTCCAAGAAATGTTCTCTCTACAGTCACGCCCAGTTGAGACTGATTACAGGTGATCTTGATGAGTGGGGAGACATACTTAGGATCACAGAGATGGTGGATAACACACTACTGAGTGTTATCTGATCTGAGTGTCTAGAAAGGACCTGGGAAAGGAGAAGCACTGCTTCAGGTAATGTCATGACTTTAGGAGAGAGGGGACTGGGGTGGTGACAGAAAGGGTTCTTTTGACACTCAAGTAAGAAATAAAGCAGATAGGAAATGGGACAGAGAAAGACTTTTCTGGGCTAACTCATCAAGATGGGATAATGGCACAGTGATATTTTGAATTAATTCCTTGGGTCCTAATGCTGAAATACTGGCAAGACATGGGTCTGGAGTCAGAAGACTGTCTGAAAATAATTCACACACAGTTATGCAATAAGAAAAGGTTTTGTAAGAGTTCCCCACGTTGCCATACACTTTTATTAGCTGGCCAACACTCCAAATCGCTTCCTGGAGCTCCAGAAAATGAAAGGTAAATACATTAATTCCTTTTCAACCAAGCATTTTATCTGAGGAAAAATGTTCCCACCTTCAGGAATACCATCAGGTTTCCCCTCCAAACTAAGGTGCTACATTCAAAGATAATTCCATCCAATGAGTAACAATGCATAGAAATGAGGTAGAATGAGGTAGAAACAGACAAATCCTGTAATCCAACACCCCCCCCCATTTTACTATATAGAAAAAGTGCAAAAATAAGAGGTAGCATAAGGTAATATCCTTCCAAGGGAATGGGAGCCAGTAGGGGAAGATGAAAGACTCCAACAAATAAAAAATGATAGCACAATTTTTGCATAGACACAGCAAAAGCTGGAAAATTAGAAGCAAATATTTTTGGCCTAAAACTACAGAATTTCCCTATACAAAAAGCTCCTGCCATTAGATCAAATACAGGCTTCAAGGACATTAATTTATCTAACTCTAAGACCTTTCCTCAATAAACCAAGAAGAGTTCCCCACTGGGTGCCCTTCCAATACTGTCTTCACAATAAGGTCACAGTTCTTCAAGATGTTGATGAAGCACTTCACAAAGTTATGATGTTTTGAGGCATCTTGTGGTTATCTCTCACCATTTTGCAGTGAGTTAGTGCTTGATTTTGTCATTCCTTATAAAATGATTGAAAAGGTTTGCTTACATAGCCTGGGGCATTTTCTATCTTAATGAATTGGGGGGGCCCCATAAAAGCATCGTAGCATGAAGGTACAAACTGCTTTAGCTCTTTTAGAAGTCTTTGGAACTCCCCATATAAAATGGGAGTAAAAATCCACCACCACATAAAGATAGTGTTTTTAGGAAAAAATGTGTGTGATATCCATTTGCCAAAATTCATTAGTCTGTAACCTCAGGGGTTGGCCCCAGCCCATGTGTTCTTTTATTCAAGGGTTCACAATGGGTAAATGTGCCAACCATTTTTTCTGGCCTGCCTCTAGGGAATATAATTGACATGCAGCCAATGGCATTTGTAATGTAATGCTGCGTTTTCTTCTGCAGGGAACTTAAATATTGGCATGGCCAGGTGATCAGCAGTTTTATTCCCTTTAGCCTTTGGCCCTGGGATGTCAGAAATGGGTTCTAATGTGAGTGATAAATATAGGATCAGAGAATTTTTGTAAGAGTACTTGTAATTTCTGTAGCAATATTTTTTCAATATATTTATTTAAACACTGTGATTACAAACATGACTGTACTTAGGTTTCAGTCACAAAAAGAACATTGGTGGTGGGAATGTTGCACTGGTGAAGGGGGGTGTTCTTTTCGTGGCTATAGAAAACCTTGAACAACCTGATTATGAGCATTCAATGAGGCTGTCACTATACCTGGAAACAAGTGTATCACATAAGCGGAGTCACTTACTATGTTCCATGGCTATAAAATACGTGATAATACATGATTTAAAGTAGCAGATCCACCTGATGATCAGACTTATAGTTAGTATGAACTCTTGTGGTTAGTGAAGGACCAGTTATGTCTCCTTTCCCTGATGCTAACCCATTAATGTAAAACATGGTGTCAGTTATAGGAGAGGAGTGAATAATTGATGATACCACAAGTTCATTCTTTCAAAGAAGTCTCAGACTTTTCCAGCAGGATAATGGGAAGAAATTTCCCCTGAAAAATAAGATAAGGCCTGTTGAAGGGGTTAACTGAGAGGTATTTGCATTCTATTTCCCTTTTAGGAATTTGCAACACTATTATATCTGTATCAAAACCCTAGTAGGGAAACTGTTCTGAGCCAAGTTTTGATTATAAGAGTAGCTACCAACTCCAAGTAAGGCACACATGTGTGAGGTTGTTTATTATGCAAAAAAAAAATCCATTCTAGAGGCCCCAACATATGAGCAATAGCACCCATAGGAGAAAAGGGGTTAGCAAAAATTAAGTCATTCTTTCTCTCCAGGTATAAACCTAGTAAGATAGGACTCTTTAATTGGGTCTATGCAATTTTTGAATTCCTATTATGCCTTTTGAGTTAAACACCTGGGACTATGTAAGTCCAGATCACCTTCCAAAATACCAAACAAGTAACTGAGTTCAGAGTTTGGGATACTCAGAGATGGACAGATTCAATTTATATCACCTAAAAGTTTTTGAAAGTCATTAAGAGTCCTTCTATTTTCCTGATAGATATCTTCTGTGAACTCACTGAAGTCCACTCCAGAACAAATCCCAAATATTGGAAGGGAGGCAGAGTATAGATATTTTAATGGACATAGTTAGCCCAGCACTATGCAAGTAGTTGATAACAAATTCATAAACACCTTGTAATTATTTGTGAGTCTTGACAGAGACTAAAATGTCATACATGTAATGAAGCAAATATACCTGAGGAAAGTTTTCACAAGCTGGACATAAAACCGTTTTAACAATTATTGACACATTATGGGTGAAATTGCCATGCTCTGAGGCAAAACCATCCATTGAAATCATCTCATAGGGGCACTATTATTAAGAGAAGGAACCTAAAGGCAAAACGTTTTCTGTCTTTGGGTGTGTAGAAATATTATAAAAACTGTCTTTTAAATCAATTACTATCAGAGGCCAGTCTCTTGGAATGGATGCTGGGGAAGGTGATCCATTTTGTATTTTGCCCATCAAACCATTTGAGTATTAACAGAGCTTAAATCAGTTAAAAGTCTCCAACTACCTGATGGCTTTTTGATAATAAATATTGGAGAATTCCAACTAGAAAAATATGTTTCAATATGTTTCAGTCTCAACTGTTCATCAAAAAAATTTCTAAACATTTCTAATTTTGTGCTATGAATGGACCACTGGGGAATACAGATTGGAACATCAGATTTTCATTCAATAGGAATGGCTTCTGAGTGCTTCAGCCCAGTGGTCTCAATTAGAACAGCAAAAACTCTGAATTAACATACTTGGAAGGCTTTCGGTAATGGATATAAAATTCTGCTTATGGAAATCAAGTCCCCATATGTTCAAAGAAATCAGAGCTATAAATGGCAAAATTACTGCTTATTGGATCTCTGAACCTGCACATTACATAATGCTCTGGTGAACAGAATTATTAAAAAGACACCTCCGGGCCCGGGAGATAGCATGGAGGTAAGGTGTTTGCCTTTCATGCAAAAGGTCATCGGTTCAAATCCCGGTGCCCCATATGGTCCCCCGTGGCTGCCGGGAGCGATTTCTGAGCATGGAGCCAGGAGTAACCCCTGAGCACTGCTGGGTGTGACCCCAAAACAAAACAAAAAAAAAGACACCTCCTATTCCTAAACTTCGTTGAATTTCTTGTAAGGCCAACTCTCAAAAAATTGTATTCACTTCCACCCACTGTCAAACATGCAGTCAAATTTATTGCACTGAATTTCAAGAGTTAACACTGGACTTTCCTCTTTCAATTTTGCCATAATGGCTACAAATTTATTAACAGAAGTTTCAGGGTTAGTGCTTCCAAAGTTTCCTTTCTTGATGTGCTCTGATTTCTCAGGCATACCATAAGGAAGCAATAATATTTGAGCTATGTTCTCACCTTTCTTAAATGTCCAAATTGTGGGTACTTTTGGGTATCCCCTCTTCCAACTTCATGTTTATCCCACCTAGATTGTCAGACCTACCCACACTTGGGAGGAGTCTGAGGTTTGGGATGAAAGTGTTGCCTGGGGGAAAAGGAGGCAGAAAAAGGCAGCAAAGTATCATGGAGGGCAGCAGAAAAGAGGCTGCATGAAAAGTTTAGTTTAAACGCCATGTGGAAAAAGCACATGGTGGTTAGGGCCATGTAACTGGCTATCTCTTTCAACTTCATCTCACTGCTTGTGAATCTCTTCACTGTTACCCTGAAAGTTTCAGACCCACCTGACAATCGGTTACTGGTACCATGCCAAGAAAGGCCTCATTCCAACACTAGGATTCTATATTTTATATTTATACAACAGATACTGAGACAAAAACTATTATTTCCCCTACATGGTCATAATCTGTAATACCCAGGCGAATTACTATTCCTTTGAACATTAGACTGCTTCTTTCTATATAATACCAACATCCTTCAAGAAGAGGCCCTGTTATGCCAGATCTATTCTTATAAGAGCATTGAGCTGGAAGGATGGTCAAGTCCTCCAAACATTGGCTCTCCAAATCACAGCTTCTGGAGGTGTCAGGCTTTAATATTTTGAGGCAGCAGAGTTCCTTTGATCTGAGCTGGGAAGCTGAATTATTGATGGAAAGGTCCCCTGAGTTTGAGGGGCCAGAGGCTGCCCCTCTACCCAGTTTCCCAAGACAGGTTGAGTTAGTCCTGATCCCTGAGCTGATACAAAAAGAGGTTGTTCTCTACAGTGATTTCTAAAATATCCCATATTGCCACATTTAACGCATTTTATCTGCTCACATAAGTTAGGTTTTGAACTTTTTCCTCATTTGCCATCTTGGCGTGAACGACTGAGAGATCACAGTGAGCTCCCTTAACACACCTCAAACAAAACCCAGGTACTCTGTGCAAAAGCCTGTAACCTGATTTCCTGCATTTTGCATTTAATCAGAAACTGTTAAGGGTCCAGTGGTAGGAGATGAAGTCAAACTATTGACCTGATTCCCTAGAGTCTGCATCTATTTAGTATATGGTATTACAGGAGCAGCTATGGATGATGAGAACAGGTTTGTGGAAGTCACAGGTATGACGGCATAAGGCCCAGAAGGATAAATAATTATTAAAACCATTGGAGGGAGGAGAGGGATTCGGTAAAAGTTGTAAATGTTGACATTTCTACAAGCATGTAAGTACCCCAATTACATCCTCCTTTTCTCTTATAAGGTGTAATATAGCTTGACACTGTCCATTAACATTATCCATTGCTAAAGTTCTTATGAAGTGTTGTTGGGAATCTATATCTTCTACCTGTCTCTCAACTGCATTTTGTAATCTACCTAGAAAATCTGATTATGTTTCTGTAGCCCAGGGGTCCTCAAACTTTTTAAACAGGGGCCCAGTTCACTATCCCTCAGACCATTGGAGGGCCAGACGATAGTAAAAACAAAAATTACGAACAAATTCCTATGCACACTGCATACATCTTATTTTAATGTGAAGAAACAAAATGGGAACAAGTACAATATGTGGCCCGCAGGCCGTAGTTTGAGGACCACTGCTAGCCCTATGAACAATCTTAGCATAGCTACTAATATATTTGGCTTCAGAGTCAACTTTTTTCCAAGCCTCTAAAGTGAGATCCCTACTCATCCTTAAAACAGCACGCAGTGATCTAGTTTACTTAGTCACATCTGTATTCCCCTTCCCCTACAAGTACTTCATAATTCAATTGAATTCCTGCAACCATTTTTCCTGAGTGATCTAGTTTTTAACTGTCCATAGCCAGCTTATGGAAATACTTTTTTCATTGTAAATATTGAGAATGATCGATACAGATATTTTTGCCACACTTTAAAAATCTCTGTGAGTCCAATTCGCCTCATTAGTTCAGATATCAAGGTGCTTAATACAGTATGGATCAAGAGGACCATATTTAGTGCAAGTGTTCTTAAACTGATTAAGATTGCCTATACTTAAACCTTCATAGGTTAAGGCCATTTCATCCTCTTGTTTGGGATAATTTGTTCCTGAGTCCGTCTCAATGCCGAATTCCTTTAAGAACTGACCCACATGATCAGATATTTTTCCAATGGGGTTCTCTTGTTTCTTACTCTGTATTAATTACAACCTCTCTAAGAACTAGTTGCTTTGGTGAATTGTTTTCCTGGTGAGGAAACTTTCAAATCTGTATTTATACCAAGCTCTTTTACAACAAATTGTTTTGGGAGAAATAGTGAATCTGCACCACTCCCCCTGGAAATCTGTGGGGGAAGGCATTGGATCTGTACCACACTCCATATAAGTCTGTGGAGAGAAATAGGATCTATACTGGAGTTATAGGGTCTGTAACATGCTCCCTAGAAATTCATGGTAGAGGGAGTCTGGATGATATACTTATTGATCTGCCCTCTGCTTCAGCTGATTGGGCTCTGTTAGTCACTTGTATAAGATCAACATTTTCTAGCAAAATATTTGGAATATTCTCCACATTTTCCATAGCTTCTACTTGACCTGTGCTGGCTGTTGGAACTAAGGTGTTTTCTGGCCCATTGCCAGTAATAGGGCCAACTTGACCACTTGCTATGACATGGAATATCTGTAAATTAAGCCTTTTCTGACTTTCAGAAAAAAGCTGAAACTTCTCAGATATCTCCCGAAATAAATTAGACTATTTCAAAAGCACATTAGACATTTTCTGTGATAAATCAGAGCTTTTAGTCCACATTTTCTTTATCTAATAAGTCTTATATTTTAACATAGAAAAATAAAAAACAGCATACAAATTCCCATTAATTGAATTATATCTGTAATTTCCATGTCCTAGTCCTATCTCCAAACCAATGAGAGACAAGCTCACAAACCCTTAATGGAGAAACCCATTCAGAAAGGTATGAAATCAACTCACCAAGTTCCATTTACTTCCCTATAAGGGGCACAATTATATTGAATTAATTCCTCAGGTCCCAACCCTGGAACACTAGTGAAATGTGGGAGTCAGAAGGCTGTCTGGAAAATAATTCATATACACATGCATGTAATGAGAAAAGATTCTAGAAGAGTTCGCCATATTACTATGCACTCTTATTAGCTGGCCAACAGTCCAAGTCCACCTTCCAGGTGGGACCATCTGGTTTTCCCTCCAATCCTAGGAGCTACATTCAAAGATAATTCCATTCAATGAATAACAATGTATATACAGACTGAGGTAGAAACAGACAAATCCTGTAATCCCACAATGACAAGCATTTTTTATGTAGATCAGATGATGACTTATATATATTTCACTGGAGACTCACTCAGTAGGGAATTTCCCACCCACTGTGAAGTCATCTAGGGGATCTTCCAAAAGCCTGTGACTGGAATAGCACTGACTTGATTCTTGGCAAAAGAACCAGATGATCTTGGGACTATGATTTGCACACTAGCGTCCAGTAGGATATTTCAGTTGATACCAATCAGGTCTTATTTCACAAAGTGCTCTCCTGGACACTATTTCCTGCAATTCATACAGTGAATAGCACTTCTTCATTAACTCATCCAAAACAACTTTATTATTATTGTAATAATTATGACTTGGGGCTGCATCTGCTCAGTAGTCTATTGTTAGATCTGCAACTGGAATCACTCCCTATAGTGCTGAAGGACCAGGCAATAAATGAAACTAAGTCTCCGGTATACAAAGCATGCTCTCAGACCATTTAGTAATATCTCTGGACCCCCAGTATTTGTCTCATTTATTATTTTTAGTTGTTTAGTGCTCCTTTTTACACGTGGAGGAGGTGTGGGTCTATATTAAGAGATGTTTAGGGTTTCTTCCTGGCTCTATGCTCATAGTAATGTCTGTGATTGAGCCAGGGTTAGACAGTGTAAGGAAAATACATCTTAACTCTTATATTAGCTGCCTCCCTAGTTACTGATTGATTTATTGAGGGGCCATAGTGTGGGGTCCATGAACTTTGTGATTCTCATGGCTATTTTGTGCTTTGTGCTTGAGAGTTGCTCCTCCTGGGTGCTCAGTGATCTATAGAGAGCAAAGTCTGATCTTTCCCCTGATCAAATCAGAAGGCAAGAACCATCAGCTCCACAGTCATGCTGCAGGTGGAGGTCCCGGGAGGACAGCAGGATAACCAGTCACATAAAGCAGATGATGCCTTGCTTTGAGGAGATCCTCCTCCCAGGCACACAGCCAGCGGCTGAGCACAAAGGGTCCACGTGAGAAGGATCTTGAAGAAAAGATTTGAGCTCTGAAGATAGTGAGTAGTTCATCCCACAGGAAATCTCTCTCTGCCCCTTTCCTCCAAAATACCTACTTGGGGAATATAATATTGAGGAATATCCAGAATCCACAGATGCCTCCAGTTAAAGCAGTTCGACCCCTTCTCAAGAACTGAAACTTCAACATATGCGAGGGCTGGAGCGACAGAACAGCCAGTAGGGTGTTGCCTTACACAGCCTCAGTTTGATCTGGCACCTGCCTGGTGTGATCCCCGAATGCAGAAACAGAACAGCCCTATGCACTGCTGAGTACAGTCTCCCCATCCCCACCCCACCCCCTGCCCAAATAAACCAGCAGGGTCTGGGAATGCCTGAGTCAGTCATGAAAAGCCTAAAACTCCAATAAACAAATAGGAGAGAAGTACAAAAGCAGCCAGATCACAGGCTGTCCTAGCACTTTGGCAGTGTTTCTGGAGAATCTGTGAAGCTGCACATGTGTTTTACTTTATTGCTTTGTTTGGCTTTGTTGTTGTAGTTTTACTGACTCCTTGCCTTTATTTTTTGCATCTAAATAACAACTGTCATTTTTTTCTTCTCTTGTTTACTAGTGTATTTTTTCCTACCAAAAAAAATCATTGTATGTCTGAAACTCAACTGTTAAGAACTTTTTAAATCACAATGATTTCAATAGAAAGAAAAATAATTATTAAAAATACACTAAAATACACATTTTATTCACAATGAATTATAAAGCTGGTGATAACAGAATCCTGGGGATTTAATTTTCTAGTTACAAAGTCACCACCTACACTAGTGCACTAGTGTGTGAGCTCTCTCTCTCT
>PVKC010009588.1:0-26682 GCA_004027635.1 Crocidura indochinensis
TTTTTGGGTCACACCCGGCAGTGCTCAGGGTTTACTCCTGGCTCCGTGCTCAGAAATTGCTCCTGGCAGGCACAGGGGACCATATGGGGCACCGGGATTCGAACCGATGACCTTTTGCATGAAAGGCAAACGCCTTACCTCCATGCTATCTCCTGGGCCCACTCTTTTTTAATTCATTTGCCTATTAACTTGTAATACCATTGATTCTTTCTTCAAAATAACTTGATTTTATCATGGGAAAATTGATCTTGAGAATACTAATAATGTATATTTATAAATAAAACATTAACAGAAATTGTAAATATAAAAATTTAGAGTTATGCTTCCTTCCTCCCTCCCTACCTTCCTCCCTTCCTTCCTTCCTCCTTCCTTCCTTCCTCCCTTCCTTCCTTCCTTCCTTCCTTCTTCCTTCCTTCCTTCCTATCACCCTTGTAAAAAAATAAAAAAAAATTTAGAGTTATATTTGCAAATGCATATTTCCATGCATACGTTTATTATTTATAGGCTATACATGCAATATGTATTATATAACACCATGTATAATATACACATATATATGTATGAAGAGCCAAAATGTGCTCTAATCAGTAATTCTCAGGAATTATTACTGGTTCTGTGATCGAGTGACCACCACATTGCTGGAGAACATACATTGTACATGGATTCAAACAAGGCTCAGTCAGATGGAAGTCAAGTGTTTTAACTCTTATGCTATATCTTTGGTGCACAATATATGCTGTAAAATACAGCTTTTGTTCTTACAAAAGCATTAATTACTTCTATTCACAGTGAAGTTTTATTTCTCTTAACTTTGTTTCAATTTTAATTTAATTTCTTTCTTCTTTCCCACTTTATTAAGTTTAATTCTGCCTGGCCTATCACACAATTATTCTAAAATACATGCATTTTTGAAAAGGAATGATATCTTATCACATAATTCTCTAATGAGCAAGATTTGCTTTAGTATTTTGATCTTGGCTCTTTATTTCCTTGGGGTTTGAAGTAAATCTTCATATCCTCATTTTTGTTCACTTTACATTGATTCCATTATTTCTCCTCTTTATATGGAAATCTACATTATTTCTCTGGTGCCTGGAGCACATTGACTAATTATTCTATCAAGTAGGTTCTTGTTCCTAAATATCTGCTCAGCAGGTTTGAATATTAAAACATAGCATACAAAACCTCAAAAGATTATATAGTGTAAAGGTCACTATTTGCCAGTCATCCATGAAAAGTACAAGAATTATTATTTCACACATTTAGCACTTTTTTATTAGTAAAAATTGCAAGTAGTGCTTATTTTCCAACTATAAAAGTATGTTAGTAATAGGTATTTACATTGATGCCAAACTGAAAAAAATAATTTCAATTATCTTGTAAGTATATTTTTTCATATTTTTACTTACATAAATTGCATTATAATAAAATATACTACATTAGAATATTGGGCAATTATATACTTCACTAATATTATTTTTAGGGTCAATTCATAATATAATAAAATGTACATAAGAAGGAAGAAATACAAGAGGACTGATTGATAGCACAGCGTAGGGCATTTGCCTTACATATAGCCGACCTGGACCCAGGTTTGATTCCTATATGGTCCCCTGAGCCTGCCAGGCGTGATTTCTGAGTGTAGATTAAGGAGCCCGAGTACTGCTGGGTGTGGCCCCCAAACCAAAAACAACAACAAAAATAAAATTGAGGAAATACAATATGTTTGTATATACCTTAATGTACATCATTTTATAGTAGGCCATCTTTCCACAAAATGCTAACACTGTAGTAACAAAACTTAAGAATATCTTATTATGAACTAATGCACTAATTAACTAAAATATTATATGCATTTTAATATCACCTTATTTTTCTATCATAAAGCAAGCATCCTCAAGCGAGTAATGTGTTGGTTTGAAACTTTTTTTGTTATAACAGAGAAGTGAACAGATTGAGAACTGTTGCTGAGAAACTTGCCTTGTCTTTTCAGTTAATAGTTGCATGTCTTGGCTTTCTTAGTATGGCCCATATTCTAATCTCTGCCCTTATATTGGATATATCTTCTATATTTTACGAAAACAATTTTTATTGGATTTCATACTCACTCCAGCAAATTAGGGTTATATTCTCTCCATATCTATAATCAAATAGTACCCATAAAGACACATTTTCCTCTTAAATATAATAACATACAGAAACCAGAGAAATAATACTGCAGGGCAGAGCATTTGCCTTGCATGTGTTATACCAGCGTTGATACCCAAAGCATGTGTTTCTTCAGCACTGCCAGGAGTAAGTCCTTAGCACTATCAGGTGTGTTCTCAAAACAAATAAACCAAGCACATTTAGAGTTCTTAGAGATTTGCCTCTGTAAGTATTATTTGGTAAGTCTTGATATTAAGTCTTTAACATCATAAATTTAATGTGAGAATGTGCACAACCTCCTACTTGGTCTTGCTTGACATCTAGTAGCTTTTTTTTTTTTTTTAGAAACCAAGAGAATGTTCTTGCAATACTATTGAATCAGATTATTCAGTTACCTGAAGCCCCTCAAGTGTCTCTCATCCAGTTGATTTAAAGTGGATTTGATTAACCCTTTATAATTTTGTCCCACTATATTTTCTTATTATTGATACTCTGTCCTTCCTTTACCATAAAAATAAAAATAAATACAATTAGGTTTTTGCTCATTACTCACTATGCAGAGTTTTGTACACAGATATAGTTAATGTCTGATAGTACTTCTGTACAACTATTCCTTTACATCTTCCTTGTATTAATTTGAAGATGCTTTTTACAGGGACCTACTCTTTGTATATAAAAGATTTATGCCTCTTCCTTTTTAAGTCCCTGGCTTTGTTTTGCTGTATAGTGTTAGAATTTATCTGAAAATTTTTCAAAAATCTTGTTTACTTTTTAAACGTAGTATAAACTTCTCTAGGGTTGTAGCTTTTCTGTATGTTTTATTCACAGATGAAACCTAAGCTACTTGAACAATTGTACCATACATGGTAGATACTCGATTAGTGAGCTTTGTCTAACTAAATTAATGGTTATTTTAAGATATATGTATTTTATGTTGACTATAAGGCAGTGTTTATGCAAGAAAATATCCATTTCTTCCTTGTATATTGATATAAAAAGAGTAGAATGTAAAAAGTGATGGTCATGTTTCTCAATTTAATTAATAAGCAAAAGGACACTACAAATGAATAAGAATCTTAAAGATGTTGTAAAATTATTTAAATCATCTGATAAAGAAAATAACTTACATTTAACAGTCATTTTTTGCAGGAGATTAAAATGTTTTGTTTAGTGAAACATTTGTCATCATGGTGCCCTAACAATGTTCATAATTTAGTCACTAATATGTAACTCTTTCGCCATTGTTTGAAATTCTTTCTATAATAATTGTTCTTACTATCACATTGTCATTAATAATAATCCGTGTCATTTTAATAAAATTTCAGTCATTTTAAGTGATGCATTCTGAGCATAAAACATATGTATATCAAAGGTATTTGTTCATTTGATCTGCTTTTAGCATATTCCTGGTTCAGTGTTCACAGATCTCACCTAATGGTCCTGGGAGACCATCTGATGTAGTGGAGATAGAATCTGTGTAAAGGCGTACCAATTTATCCATCATGAATCTATCTCTTCATCCCTAATGGAAGATTTTTAAAACTGAGTAAAGTACTTATAATTGCAATGAAACATGGAGCCAGAGAGATCAATGTGATGAGCACAGTACATGAATGCAGAAGACCTGGATATTTTTCACCACATAGTACCCTGAGCATTATCAGAAGCCCCATCTTAGATTATAACCTGGAATATTCCTTGTGCTCTGATAGTTTTTGTCTCAAACACCCCCATAAATACAATTAAAAATAAATGTTTATGAGTATGGAGTCCTTGGAGGAAATATTTTGGGAAACATTTACTTAAATAATTTCTTCATCTGTTAGAATTTCACCATGGTTCAGCAATATATTCCAGATCTATTGAGCAAATATTCTTACATTTTAGAATTATTTTTATTGAATATTTAATTTAAGGAATATGTAATGATATTGTTTATACTCTTAAATAAGTAAAAATTCCAGTTCTAAAAAGTAAAAGAAAAATAGAATCCAATGTACATGGACAGTGTTTTGGATATGACAATATTTTATATATACTGCAAAAATGGTTATATCAGTGTTTTATATAATGTTGCATAAAATTGAGATTATTTGACATTATTTTCTTTTACTACTAAGCATTTAAAAATGTGTTGAGGATATATATATAATACATGGTTTTAGGTGCTTAACTAGCATATAATCAATTCCAGTTTGATGCCTGGTTCTGTCTGGTCTCCAAGGACTGCCATGAGCATGCTCTGAGTACAGAGTCAGGAGTAGTCTCCAGCACCATGGGCTGTGATACAAACACTCACTGTGATCCCCAAAATAAATAAAATTTGTTGAAAAAACTGCTTAATATTTCTCATAAACACTAAATTAATGCTCTCTCAAACTTTGTGAATCTTAGAGCCAGAAAACAAATCAAATGAATAATTTCTAGATATTAAAAAATGACATAAACATTCTGTATTTTCACCTAATTAAAAGCATTACATATTTTATATTTACTTATATATATATATATATATCTGATAAGATCATCAAACTTATATGATCATGATTATTGAAGCCATGAAAGATGATGATTCAGTATATAGAAATCAATCAATGTAACATCGTATTATAAAAGTCACATTGTAATAATAGGTATAGAAAAATATTTGACAACATTCAGACTTTATCTCTGATAAAAGCCATCAGTGAAATGGAGATAAAAGGAATTTATATCAGCATAACAAAGACCATAAAATATAAACTTAATAGTCATTGGTCAGATGCTGAAATCTTTTTTGTTAAATTCAATTACAAGTCAAGAGTGTCTAGTTGAGTACAGTACAATGAGTGATAAATTACAGCTTAAATACATAAAGATCTGTCGCATTTTCATATTAAAATATATACTTGTATATCCTTGTTTATACATAACAGAAGTTATGAAAACAATTCAGTTTGCAATTCCAGTGAAAGGTGAAATTTTTCATGGTATTAGAGTTAGATAAATTTGGTGAGACGATCTC
Organism: Crocidura indochinensis; assembly: GCA_004027635.1. Classification (NCBI taxonomy): domain Eukaryota; kingdom Metazoa; phylum Chordata; class Mammalia; order Eulipotyphla; family Soricidae; genus Crocidura; species Crocidura indochinensis. Next base: position 5,153 of record PVKC010009588.1, read on the forward strand.
AACATCAAACTAAAGAAATCAAATTAAAGGTAAACTTTTGGGGCTAGATTAAATCAAAGTACTGTCATATATTAAAATAAGTAAATAAATAAAACAAAAATTTATAGTGATAAAGGACAGTTTACTGAATGATAAGAAATATTTAAACTTCATATATCTTATATGGACTTCAGAATTTTGGTATATTAAGAATTCAGGGGCCCGGGAGATAGCATGAAGGTAGGGTGTTTGCCTTTCATGCAAAGGTCATCAGTTCGAATCCCAGTGTCCCATATGGTCCCCGTGCCTGCCAGGAGCAATTTCTGAGCGTGGAGCCAGGAGTAACCCCTGAGTGCTGCTGGGTGTGACCCAAAAAAAAGAACCAAAAAAAAAAAAAAAGAATTCATGGGCCGGAGTGGTGGCACAGTAATAGGGCATTTGCCTTGCAGCTGACCTAGGACAGACTGCAGTTCGATCTCCCAGTGTTCCATATGGTCCCCCAAACCAGGAATGATTTCTGAGTGCATAGCCAAGAGTAATCCCTGTGTATCACCGGTGTGACCCAAAAGCTAAAAAAATAAAAATAAAAAAAATTCATCCATGTTAATAACAACAAAAGCAACTCTATCAAAACACAGAAGAAAATTAGAGTCAACATTTTACCAAAGAGAATATACAAAATATAAAAGCCAATAAATATATAAAATTTTTTATCCTGCTGATCATTGGGGAAATGTAAATATAGATCAGTACTACACACTTTTTAGAATGATTTTCATTTAAAAATCAATAACAGCAAATCCGTTAGAACTGTGTAGGGAAAAGGAATTCTTATGCTGTTTTAGGAATATAAACTAAAACAATCATTTTGTAAAATGATATTGACCTTCCTTAATATGTATAAGAAGTTTAAAGCTTAAAGAAACAACCCATGAGTCAGCAACTGCACTTTCTGAAAAATAAAAATACATAATGACAAAAATTGTAGCCTATCAATATGTATTACAGCATTGTTTATACTACCTAAAATATGGAAGCAACCAAAGTGACAATCATTTCATGATTGAATAAGAACATGTCTCATTTATACAATGCCATATTATACAGATATAAAAATATGTAATTTTGCTAGTCTAAGGAACTTTAGAGAATTAACAAAGTAAAATATATCAGAATGAAAAAGAAAACTATTGAAAAGACAAAACAAACTAGAAAGGCAAAGCAGTTTTCATTAAAAAAAAAGCTGAGATTATCTAAGGAGGCAATAGGGGAAGAAGAAAAGGTTGAAGGGAAGAAAAAAAGTAATGTATGAAATGTGCCTTTTATATGCATCTCAAGAAGTTGCAATTAGATGTTTTAAAAGTTATGGATTAGAATTGGCCAAAAATGGAAAACTTTTGCCCATTTAGTTAATAATATTATTATAGTTTCTATTAATAGTTATTCTTTTTTAAATTTTACTTTATTGAAATCATTGTGATCTACAAAGTCTTCATAGTTGAATTTCAGATATACAGTGGGTCAGGACCATTTCCAACACCAATGCTTACTTTCCTCCACTAATGAATGCAAACTGCATCCTGTTTCACCACCCTTTGTACCCTAGGCTGTCAGTTTAACAGGCCCATTTGAGCTTAGATTGTTAAAGGTTAGGTGTCTTGATTCTATTGTCCTGGACTTTAGTCCGAGTATCTAGTTTTGGCTTTATCTTTTCTCCATCAATCTATCTCAGATCATTTGGTCCCTGGTCACCAGCCTTATTTTTCCCCCTTTCTTAGTTTTATAGAAAAATGCAGAAATAAGTGGTAAAACAAAGTAATCAGCGTCCTAAGATTCTATGAAAATGGTGGGAACCCCTATTTAAAAGATAAGAAAAAATAGAAAGAAAGAAAAAGGTGGTGTGTGGCAGGGTTTTTTGTTTGTTGGTTTTGCATCTGCACGATAAGTATGGGGAAAATGGAAAGGAAAAACCTCTGACTAAAAACAGAGAGGCCCTACTCATGAAGTATCCGGCAATAAGACCAACTACAGGATTCGGGCATACTGATTCAACATATCCTGAAGTCTGTATAGTCCCAGTAAAAGTTCTCAATCACAGTTGTCTCACTCAGGTTTCAGTAGTTAGTTATACTGGATTTTGCACAGATCCTATGTCAAAGTCAGGATGTCAAGGAGATCTTCTGATTTCATCTCACCGTTAGGTGACAAGGCAGGGAACAATGTTCTGAAAGCTAGTTGTTACTGTTTTTAATGTCAGATGAATGTCATATGAACCCACTCTGGATCAAATCAGTGCCAGGACAGCATTAGAGCCTTCCCCAGAAGAAGTCCAATTTCTATTACTGGTGCAAAAAACCGTGTAGTTTCAAAGATGAGATCCAAGCAATGTCCAGCAAACTAAAGCCTAAGTCAAGTCACTATGACAAATGTTCAGAGTGAAATATAAAATTTATGAGTTCCTATTCCTTTTATATAAGACCTTCTTTCTATACATATGATTCCCCCATTTTAATGTGCCTATGCAAAAAGGAAGAAGCCATATGTTAATACTGGTACATATAGGGGTAAAAATAACAAACCAATCATGAAATTTGCAGCAACATGGATGGAACTAAAAGATATCATCTTAAATTAGGTAAAACAGATGAAGGATAACTGCCTAATGATATCACTGATATGCTATATTTAGAATAATTGCACAAAGCAACAAAATGGTCCAAATGGTAGTTGTCTTGAACCTTTAGCCCCAAAGCAATAAGAGAAGGAACTGAATGGCATAAGAGACAACAAAATCTTTGACTCTCCTCTACATCTTGATTTATATTCCAAGAATTTTTATAAAAAGCAACCACAGTCTTGTGATTAACTTTTGTGTATTCCTTTGTTACTCTTGCAGATATATAGGAAAATACTCTAAAGTCAAGATGTCTTCAGACTGAATGTCCCTCTAGATCTATAGAAAAGAATCCTACCTTGTTTGTCTAGTTAATGATAGAATTTCTTGACTTCTATGGTAGCAACTCTGTTACACTCATCTCTGCTGTTTCTTTGTGTCTTGTCTGTGGCTCTTATCTTCTGTATTTGTCATTGGATTTTGTAGTCATCCCAGCTTCATGTGCTAGAACGGGGTCCTCAAACTTTTTAAACAGGGGCTAGTTCACTGTCCCTCAGATCATTGGAGGCCGGACTATAGTAAAAACAAAATCTATGAACAAATTCGTACGCACACTGCATATATCTTATTTTAAAGTGAAGAAACAAAATGGGGATAAATATAGCATGCGGCCCGCAGGCCGTAGTTTGAGGACCACTGTACCAGGACACTTGCCTTGCATGTAACTGACTACTTCAATACCTGGCACTTTATGTGGTTCTATAATAGATGCCAGGTGCAAGACATGAGCACTGCTAGGTATGGTCCCAAGATAAACAGAACAAACACTTAACTCAGAGATTTAGTTGTATGCATATCATTTGGAATGTTACTATTAAATTTTTCATCAATTAAATTAAGTGTGATTAACTGTGCACTTTGAATTAGGCCCTTATTCTTTAGATCTAACATTTTTACATAAATGAGAATATACAACCAAATATTACAAGAATGTGGGCTATATTTATTCTTATACTGTTGAAACTTGCCTTAAATATGGTTAAATGGTCAGAATGATATGGCAAATTCAAAATTAGTTCATTGAAAGTATGCAAATAACATTTTTAAACAATAATTTGATAAATCCTCAGTTAATAGACTTCAGTAAAGATGAATCTAGCATAAATTTCAGGGAAAAGACTACATTTTGACAAGTAAATTTTAAGTCAAAATTATTAGCAATTTTTATACATTTATGTTGAAGATACATCAATAGAGAGAAGAAATATAAGAAATATTATTTTTCATGTCATTTTGGGATATATCTGGTTTTATATAGTAATCTGGTCATAATTTGGTGTTTGGTCATATCTGGGTATTCTGGTTCTATGCCCAGATATCTCCTGATAAGTCTTAGTCACAGATGTTATGTGTATTGAGCAGGAAAATGGAGCTGAATTTTCTGCATGCAAGAGAAGTGCCTTCTACTCTGTGCTATCTCTCATCTTATATATGCCTTTTAACAGTGAGAAGAACATTCAAAGTTCCTCTCAAATATTTTGCATACTATTATTATCATTTGATACTTTACATATTCTTCTTTACTACTGGATTCTTGTAAGTTGTTAAAATAAGAAAAAGAATTCCTGTATTATGGAGAACTATATTCACTTTATTCTATATCATTAGCTTATAAGAATATATATGTATATAGCAGAACACCGAACTTTTCGTATTTTCATTCCAATTTTATCATTTGTTGACAAATAAATTAAATTTAGTATAGGGTGCCTGAGACAGTACATCTGGTAGGACACTTGCCTTGCATGAAGCAATTGGTATTCCATCCCTGTCCCCAATATGTGCCCTGAACACTTTAGAGAGTGATTTCTTAGCACGGAGCTATGAATAAGGTCTTGGAACCCAACCCCAACTCCACTAAAACCGTCCAATATGAATGAACTATTCAATATAGAAAAATCAATATTAATTGCGATAAACATAATTATGTACAGTCATTTGTCTTTGTTCATTTTAGTGAGTTGGCAATTTACTGAATTGTTACCTATTATTTTTGGTTTTTGGGACACATCCAGCAGCTCTCAAGGGTTACTCCTGATTCTGTGCTCAAAAATTGCTTTTGGCTGTCATGGGGGACCATATGGGATGCCGGGATTCGAACCACCATCTGTCCTGGGTCGACCACTTGCAAAACAATTGCCCTACTGCTGTGCTATTTCTTTAGCCCCACTGAATTATTACTTTTAAATTATATTTTACATCTTTTTTTTGTGTTAATTTTATTACATAACTCTTGGTTAGTCAATGTTTTCACATAAAAAATGTCCTTTCAAGGAGAAGACAATAAAAGTTGAATTAGAATGTTTTGTCATAGGTCTTAGCTTCCTTCTACAGTTAACAACAGCCACTTGTCTCACTGTGAAGTGAAAATGACCCCTGGGAAATAATCATGCTTAGGAACTTGAGGGATAGAGTTTAAAATACCAGTAGATTTCTGTGAAAAATATGTCAAGAAAAAATTTTAACGGAATTTCTTCCACTCTATTTACTAGTGAACGGAATACTCAATAAATACATGTATTTCTGTTGTTGAGTGTTATAACACTGCCAACTTCTTAACCTCGTGATTGATAGAAGTTGAGAATAGCCTCAGTGTTTGCCATATATCATTAAAGACTCTAGTTCTTCAAGTGGACACAACTTCTTTATAAGATTTTAAATATTATTGCTATTGCACACTTCATATTCCCTCTGTGAAAGATACATTCTTTTTATATGACATGTTGAATTTTTTTGTTTTTCTTGTTCTTTGTCAGATTATGGCCCAGGTTTCTTTTTATTTTTATTTATTTAATGCTTCCATTTGTTAGTAAAGACTTAGAAACTATTCAAAATGATTCATAGATAAAAGTGGAGAATCGATTGACATGAGCATAAACTTATACATAAAGTATACGTTCACTAATTATAATGGTAACTCAGAAAAAATGTTATCCTTAAAAAGTCAGAATTGGTCCAGAGCAAGAGTACAACAGATAAGGCATTTGTCTTGCACGTTTTCCAGCAGCTCATATGATCTCCCGAGCACTGACAGGAATGGCTCCTTGGCCAGCACCAGGAGTAACCCCTGAACACTGTTGGATGTGGCCCAAAGAACAAACATAAAGTCAGACATTATGCTAGGGCCAAACTTGGTTCTATGCAGGGCTATTCTTAGCTCTGTGCTCAAGTACCACTTTTGATGGTCCTCAGGGTACTGCCTAGTAAATGTGACTGTGATTGTGTAAATGCAAAGGTACCTTATCTATACTATCTTTCCATTTCCATAAAATTAACAATTAACAATTTAAGGTATTTTTTGTTTGTTGTTATTTTGTAACATGCGTTGTAGCCATGCAGTGACAAGATTTGAATCTAGATCTCTCATATTCAAAGAATGTACTCAAGTCCTTTAAAACATGTTTGGGTCAATTTTTCGTTAACTTTTGACATTTTCTCTTGGGCCAATTAATTTAGTCATATATATATATATAAATAGAAATACTTTTCAGAAATATTTTGCAATAGATTCAAAGAAGAGCAAAAGACTCAATGCCAGAGCAGTTAAAAGGAGCCTGATAAATTTCTGAATTAATTGCAACCCCTCCAAAAAACAAAGCAAAAGATTTTGATTGTAGACCTTGAAATGGATGGTAATTGGATAATGATCAACATCTCAACACCGGAACTTCATTAGTTTTTTTTTTTTATGGTTTTGGGGTCACACCCGGCAGCACTCAGGAGTTACTCCTGACTCTATGCTCAGACATCGTTCCTGGCAGGCTCCTGTGACCATATGGGATACAGGGATTTGAACCACCATCCTTCTGCGTCCAAGGCAAACATCTTACCACTGTGCTATCTCTCCGGTCCCTCAGCACCGGATCTTAATTGCAATTCATGAACTTCTAAGATATAGTTAAAAAAAAGTAGAGAACTTTTTTAATTGGTTGAACAAAATCATGGAGATTAGTTATAAAATATACTGGGTTTTTTTTAGGCAATATCAGCTATCTACATCATTGCAACCACCACTTTGCCAATGTCCCAGTTTTACCACCCAACCACAGAGCTCTACAAAGATGCCAACGAGATCAAAGCTCCAGGTATGCCATTTTAGGGGCTGACATCTCCAATAATTCTTGAGAGTGAGAGTGGGCACCCATCCCTGGGCCTTTCTCATACTTCCAGGAGCCCTGTCAGCTGAATCAGAGTCCTGCAAAAACTGCAATATAAGCTAAAGAGCTTAGAATTTCTGCACTGTGATACACAGTTGCACAAAAACTCCAGATGTTTTCAATACAATCATCCCAATAAAAACACTCCATTTTTGAGTACATTCAACATGCATTCAAAGACAATTAGTGTTCCAAAACAAAACAAATAACATAAAAAATCATCTAGCAACACATCACTTAGCAAACCTTCTGATAACATTTAATAACCTCATTGTGATATTTATTAATATTCACAAATTTTAATATTGCTTTATAAAATCTTTATTTAAGCACCGTGATTACAAACATGATTGTAGTTGGGTTTCAGTCATAAACAGAACACCCCTCTTCACCAGTGCAACATTCCCTACTCTAATGTCCCCCATCCCTCTTTCCTAACCCCTGCCTGTATTTGAGACAGGCTTTCTACTTCTCTCACTCATTAAGATTGTCATGACAGTTGTTATTTTTCTTAAAAAGAAATTTTAAGTCCAAGTACTCTCAGAGTATATGATTTTCAAAATTGTTTCATTTCAACATTGGCTGTTCCTAAGATATTGTTGACCTAACATGAACATAATCCATATGGCTATAGATATGATACAGACTTGCACATGACTAATCTGGTTTTAATATCTTGTATATAATCCTTAGTGCCATAAAATCATAAAAATAATCCACTAGAAAAATGACAGGGTCTTAGATTGTGTGTGGGTGTTACCTGTCCTTTGAAACTAATGAGTGCAAAGAGAATAAGAGGAAATGTCTGTTGAATGAACATGTAAATCAGTATTCTTGTCTAAGAGTTCATTATTTACAAACATTATTGATTATGTCTAAGGAATTTACAAAAGCATGCCATATATTTTCAAAAAGGAGAATCTCAATATTTGAACTTTCCATTTGAATGTTATCTTTTTTATTAACTATATAATATAATAAATATGTTTTGTTGCGATGCGAAAAGTATGTTTTTAGAGAAAATTTTATAGCTTTTATAAGTAAAGGATATTGTTTTATATAAATATATAATTGTGATAAACAGTTATTTTGTATTTGTTTCTGTTTTAGGGTCATACTCAGCAGTGCCCACTTTACGTGGGCTCTTCACTGAGGGTTTATTCCTAGTGTTGCTCACAGGACCATTTGGGGTACTAGGGAATGAACCAATTGAACCAGTCAGTTGTGTGCAAAGCAAGTGCCTTGCCTGCTATTTCAACAGCGGTGACCTACTGTTCTAAAAATTGCTTCTTTTGGATACTGCAGTTAATTTTCCGATATGTTCTAGACTTTTAAAATATTCACTCACCTATGTGACCTTTCAGTTTAATTATTAGATGCATTCTAATTTAGGATTTTCAAGATAACTTTGAATATTCATCCAATTCAGAGTTCCCAAGCATCTAATTAAGCATTATAAAGTCAGCAGTGAGATTCAAATTCCTTTTGAGAGCAATTTGTGGAATTAATTTACCTCTATGATTTAGGCCTCTTCAGAGGTTCATTTAACATCTGTTTCGTCATCTTTAATAGAGAATTTTCATCTGAAAAATCAAATATATTCTTGGGGCCAAAGCAGTGGTGCAAGCAGTAAGGAGTCTGCCTTACCCTAGCCTAGGACGAACTGCAGTTCCATTCCCTGGCATTCCATATGGTCCTCCAAGCCAAGAGCGATTTCTGAGCACATAGCCAGGAATAACCCCTGAGTGTCACTGGGTGTGGCCAAAAGTATATTTCTATTGGTAATTCTATTTAATTTTCTAGATTTTGAATTAGGTAAACATGAAATCTTGCTCATAAGCACCCCATTTTTGAGATTTGTTCAGTTTAATGCTCTACAGAATAAAAATATATTTAAAAAATGCCTTCATCTTTTGTGTTCTACAAGTTAACCATGTAGGGAAAAATTCAATAACTTAAAGTTTGTGAATCTATCTACTTGCTCTGAAGCATTCAGCATGCATAATGGCTCATTAAGTAGACACTTTCTGCGTGGACATTCATCTCTTAGTGCCCTGGTACACTCTTTTGGTTTTAAAAGTGTCTTTTCCTCTTTAGGATTCTTGTTTTATTTTTATACCTATTGAATATAGAATTCACTTTATTCTTTACACTATTCTTTGTGATCATTCTCAAATATGTACTAGTTGCCTTATGGGTAATATGTTCCTGTCTTTCTTAGCTCTTAATATTCCAATATCTCAGGAAATGGTGAAATTTTAATAATTATTAGAAATGCAATATCTAAGTCTTAGGGTAATGACCAACTCATATTATATATGAGGAGGCAGTTTTCTCTTCTCTCCCTTTCTCTGGAGGCCTAGCTTTCCTCCTAAAGATCACATTGACTTTTCAGACTTAACTAGATATATTTAATGACCTATGTGAGAAAGGTGTACTTATTCTTTTCTCTTTGTTCTGATATATTTTCTCTCTATGGAATTAGTAAAATCATGGAAAGGCATAAAACATCACATTTTGAACTCTATTCTCTTTCCAAAACTATTTCTTATTATCATCTGATTTATACCTTGCATAACTATTAAGCCCACTCTCTACTATGTAATATCAGTACTAATACATATATTTGGATAAACATTGTCTCATCTGAGTTTATGAATGTTATGCAGTGAACATATCTGGCTCCATTTACTATTTTCCTGCTATAGGTTGTGATGTCTTGATTATGCCTCAGAAACAAGTCCCACTATGAGCTAGATCACAGGCTTAAAGTAATTGTTCACTTTTACACATAAGTAATCAGTATTAATATGTACTGAGGTTAGAAATGCCCATATATCAACAATTCCTTCTTTTTTATTTTTCTTACTTACAATGTTATAAAATTGTCTATAATTGGATTTCAGTCATAGAATGTATATCACCATTCATCAGTGCACTTTTCCTACCACAATGTCCACCATTTCCCTGTGGTCAACAGTTGCTTTTTTATTTGCTAAATTATAGGAAAAAAGTCATTGATAGTTACTCAAGACTTTAATTCTTATATCAGAAATAATCTCTTCTCACACATTATTGAATAAATTTATCCATTTTTATCCATAATTTTATTCATAATTTCTTCTCACACGTTATTGAATACATTTTTTTTCATTTGTTCACCAGTAATTTGAAAAAGCTCAGGGAACTACAATCTTATTATCTATCTATAAAAATGACCAGAATAACTGAAGTCTTACTTACTACCGTGTACCATGGCAATTTCAATTTTTTCCTCTCAGGTTTGCTTCACAGCAATGTCAGGAGTTACTCCTTGATCTGCACTTAGGAATAAAATTTGGTGGTGGGGATCCATATGGGATGCAAGGATCAAACAAAGGAAGGTTCCATGCATGTTCTCTAATTGTTATCCAAGTGTTCTTTATATTTAATTCCCTTCTCAATTCTTTTACAATAACATCCCCCCTCAGAATTCTGCTCTTAGGAAAATCTATGTATATTTTAGTCATCTCTGATTCTGCATACACTTCCTTTTGCTTAATTGAAGCATACAATATACTTTTTCAGTTTGAATTTCATAAAAATCCTAGTAGATTTTCACATATAAGCAAATTGACTTTATATTTTAATTTAAAAAGAAATAAGTTTATATACTTCATTATGTTATATTGAAGTTAATTATCTGATTTTGCTTAACCATTCTTCAACTTGTGGACATGTGAAGTATTTTACTTTTAGCCTTTAAGAACTTTTAGCAATATTGTCTGGGCAGTGTTAAGAAGTGTCGGAAGATTGAATTTTCAAATCATCTTTACATATTTTAATGATTTATTCAATGTAAGGATTACTAATGGATTTTGTTTAATTTTCATGCAAAACTCAGTTTCCAATATCAACGACTCTAGTCGTTGTTGTTTTTGTTTTTCCTCTTCTCCTCTTCTTCTACTTCCTCCTTATCTTCCTTATTCAATTCCTCTTTCTCCTCTTTCTTCAACTTCTACTCTTCCTCCTCCTCCCTTTCTTCTCCTCCTCAGCAGGAGTTACACTAGAATTGCTCACAAGTTACATTAGAATGGCTTTGGATGTATTTCCTAAGTACTGCAGAATCAGGTGTCAGTGGTATCAGGGATAGAACTCAGGCTTGCTGCATGCAGCATAAGTGACTTACCCCCCTCCCATTCTTTTCTTGTTGGAAGCAATTCACCAATTTTTCAAAATTCCACCATCATTATTCGTTGATTCCTTTCCCAATTCTTCTTTATGGGCCTTTTTAGTTCCCAGAGCACTAATGATTAAAGGAATATAGTAGTCCAGAGAAACAGTCAAATCTAGGTGAATTCTAGTGCTATAATGGACAAGTCTCTCAGTCTTTCTTTTTCCATATTGTACATATTTTCTCTAACCCATAAAAATAAAGAAGGTACTAAATAGAGGGGTTACATTGCAAATGGGAAAGATGTTAAGATACTTATCTATTTTGTGTAATTATATAGTTTATAATATATTAGCCATAGGCATAAGTTTTACAAATCATTGAATTATGTATTTGTTTACCATTAAGATTCCTAAACTAGTATTATCTCATTAATGTCATATAACTTTAGATTTGGTTAACAGTATGTTTGTAAACTCTGAAAACTTTATTTCTTCTTTTTATTTCTTCTTTCTTTCTTTCTTTTTTCTTTCTTTTTCTTTCTTTCTTTCTTCCTTCCTTCCTTCCTTCCTTCCTTCCTTTCTTTCTTTCTTTCTTTCTTTCTTTCTTTCTTCCTTCCTTCCTTCCTTCCTTCCTTCCTTCCTTCCTTCCTTTCTTTCTTTCTTTCTTTCTTTCTTTCTTTCTTTCTTTCTTTCTTTCTTTCTTTCTTTCTTTCTTTCTTCCTGCCCTCCTCCCATCCTTTCTTCCTTTCTTTCTTGCAGCTTTCTTTCTCTTTTTGCTTTCTTTCTTTTATTTTTCTTTTCTTTTCCTTTATCATGTATATAATAAAAGAAAAAATGGATCATATGCAGTTTAGTCTATTTTTCAAACCACAAAACTCAGTTTGGAATTTGTACTTGAATATTTTATTTTTGAGTTTATATCCATTAAATGCTGTTAGATCTCAAATTTTATCCATACCAGCCTGAATATCTTTAAACTAACAAAAATGTTAGTAGGATTGCCTGTGAGAATAAATATTAGTAGAAAACATATGGTTTGGAGATAAAGAATCCTTTTTCTATGTAAAATATTTTTATATTGTATGCATCATTGCGATATCTACAGATAAGTTTTCTTTGTAATAATGTTTACATAAATAGTATGATTAATGATTCTACAATTGATCTAGCTTGGACTTGAATTTTTCTTTTTCTCTTTATTAAAGTGAGTTCCAGTTATGTTAGAATGATTATATAGCTAATTAGTTTAGGAGGAACTTCTTAAAATATGGTGATGTCTATATGTGCTGATGATCTTTTTTTGTTTGTTTTTTGTTTTTTGGGTCACACCCGGCAGTGCTCAGGGATTACTCCTGGCTGCATGCTCAGAAATTGCTCCTGGCAGGCACAGGGGACCATATGGGGCACCGGGATTCGAACCTATGACCTTTTGCATGAAAGGCAAATGCGTTACCTCCATGCTATCTCCCGGGCCCCAACGTGCTGATGTTCTTTATACAAAGAAATGATTAATCCCTCAGAAAAAATCATGTCATTAATTAATACTCTTAGAATTATTTTATATAAACATTTTGAAAACTAAATCTAAATCATATAACTCTTATGATTGAGAATCTGAACATATTTATTCAAGAAAATTAACTTTCAAATATAATTCTGCTGGCAATCACCCAAATTCCTAAATCTTTCAAGTTTCTGGGAGAATTTGCAAGTGTATTATTTGCAATCCTCAAATTACAATTTGGAAAGAGCTTGTTTCCTAATGTCTTATGCATTTCTTGATTTGGTAGCTTTTATTTGGCAATTAACACTTGTTAACTTTGTACTTGGTATATATATATATATATATATATATATGTATATATATGTATGTTTATATAATGTGTATATATACATATATATATATATATCTCCAGGAATCCTGTATACCTTTCTATATGGCATTTACTAGGAACTCACAATTGTTTGAACTGAGGTATAATACAAATTGCCAGTATATCTCTGTACTGCCCTACACTACTGCCTCTTCAATGCCACAAAGATATAAGCTAGCTTTGGAATGAAAATAGGTTACTGGAACTTTGAGACTGCCTAAATTTAGTAAAAGTGGCACAATAAATAAAATGTAAACTTAATAAACACGTCTTGAATATGGCTGGAGAGATAGTATTCCTTTCCTTGCAAAAGCCACCCAGGTTGAGTCCTTGGCATCACAGGTGATCCCTCATGCACCACCGGGAATAATTTCTGAATGAGTCAGGAATAATCTCAGAGCACTTCTAGGTGTGTCCCCCCAAAAATATACTTCTTTAAATCAAAGAAAAATAGAAATAAAAAATCAATAATTTATTCATTTTTTATTATTCATTCAATTTTCAAGCCTTGTTCCTTTATTTCAAGCACTGATATTTTATTATTTTCCTTTTGTTTTTAATTTTTTGGGGAATGGGCATATCGTGTGGCACTCAGTCGACCTTTAGGGAGACTAGATATAAAAACAGGTCATCTGTGTACTAGGAAATACTCTACCTATTGTACTCTCTTGAGTCACTATTCAAGTAATTAAATTGCTATTAGAGAGATCAGGTATGGAGAAGAAGTTTTATTTCATATGTGTGGAGAGTGAACATAGAAAGATTCTAAGGAAAAATAGATTGAAATGGGGCTATGTAATCTGAAAGAAGGAATAGAAAATGAAACTGGGGCTTGAAAGATTCACTTAAAAGTGATGGATTCATTTTGAGCTGAAGGACAGATGCTTTTTAGGTGCAGGTCTGTCTATCAAATAGGGGGTTAGATTTCTAACTCTGAGACCAGAGAAGTAGTTTATTAGGGGAAGTCTTGCTTTGCATGTATCTATCTGGGGTTAGGTTGCTGGTACCCTATACTATACTATACAGTCTTCCTGTCATGCCAGGAGATTCCTAAGAGAAAAGCCAGGTATGACCCTGGATCACTGCCAGGTATGTCCCCCTAAACAAAGAAACAAAATATTTTCTTATTATTTTCAATATTTTTAGAGGTTGCTAAAGATGTAGTAATTGTTTTTTCTCATGGAACTGCAGGATCCTGATTGAACTTGATTAAAACCAATGCTCATGCAAAAACAGTATGCTTTTAGACTTGGCATCCAAAGGAAACTTTCTCTACATGGGGTGGTGGAGGTTGGGGAATTGTGCAACTGTGCAGGTGCTCATTGCTGGTTATATTATATTTGAGGCAATTGCTTTCTCTAAAATGATGATTGAACATTCAGTCTAAGCAGTAGAATAATTTTCTAATATTGTGAAATAATATTCTATATTTATAAAGTTTATAATAAAATATATGGAAAGTGCTCAAGGGTTACTTCAGGGATTGAACCAGATTCTACAATTTGCAAGGCAAATTGTAAGGCAAGTGCTAAACCTCTGTATTAGATTTCCAACCCTAAATATATGTTCCTTTTTAAACAACTTCACTGATGTCCTACTTTTCTCAGATTTAAAAATCATTTGATTTTTTTAAAACTCCACTTGTTCTTTTATCTAATGCCTTCAATCTCTGTCTTTTTATTCTTTTTTCTTTTCAAAAACCTCATTCCCTCAGTATTAGCCATGTCTAAAAGGTTTGTCATTAAAACCACTCTCAAACGCATTTAATTCTTATAGCTTTATTTTCTTAATCACATATAAGGAGAAAACTCCTACCTTGGAAGAAATTTATCATTCAATATTAAGCATAGTACAGGACAAGAAATGTTACACTGTATAGTGATTGGCACAGTTGATGTTTTTAGTCTTAAACATTAACTACACCTCAAGATAATTAAAAGATCCAGATTGCTACTTAGATGCCTCCTAAGCCCCACAGTTACTATTTAAAATGTTTCTGCTTTCATTCTCATTACATTATCTCTCATTGTTTTTGCTATTATATTGAAATATGAATATTTTGCATAGGGAATAAAACCATCCCTAACCCAAATTCCATCAGCAGCTCATTCTAGTTTATTTCTATCTAGTCTTCTTAATTTAAACTTATTTTCCATTGAATTTATAAGCCCTTGCCTTCTCCCACAAAAAGTTAAAAAACTTTCCTTCTCCCCACAAATAGAGTCTAAATTCATAATTGGACACACCAAGTCTGGCTCTATTAATCTTTCTGACATCTTTTTTAACCAATTTACTTTTTGAATTTCAGGCTAAAATTATATAGTATTTCTTTCAATTCTGAAAATTATTCATGCTTTGAGTATTTTTACATGCTATAACCCTTGCTTTCGAGAAGTTTATAATCTACTTTTCTTAGCAGCAATGTCTGTTCCTTTTCTTTTAAAAGCTAATGTTGATTGGGTCTGCTTACCAAAACTAAATTCTTATTCCACATTTAAAATGTTTCTGTTTACTTGATTATACCTTTCTATTGATAAGTAAGATTTTGAACCCATCAATGCATTTTAGCTGCTTTGCCAGTTTTCCATTAAAATTTAATACATCTTGACTCTGAAAGTACCATAGTGACTTATACAATGAAGCCAGGATATTATTTAGCTGATTCTTGAGAATTATTTTTGTATATGTACTATTGATTTTAGCAACAAACAAAAAATCATAATCATAAATATGAACTATTTCAAGAAGACATAAATTATTTGAAAAGACTATATATTTTGCAGCAAACGCACATTAAAAGTTGTCATATTGAGCACATAGAAGCCATGCCTATGTCCTTTAAGTAAATTTTGGAAACCCAAACACAATCATGTATGTAATCAAGGTGTTTAAATAAATATATTAATTAAAAACATTTTGGATAGTGTAAAATGTTTTATACTTGGTATGCTTATCTTTAAATATATATTTAAATATATTTATTTAGAATTAGTTTTGGTAAAATATCTATGCCACAGGCCAGCCAAGTCAGGCAGCACTGAGAAGGGCATTAATCTTATCAAGTAGGAGAATAGGAGTCTAGGAGTAGCGATGGGTGGATACTCAGAGACCAGACACACTCAAGAAGTTGGAACCTAGTTGTTCATATAAAGTTTTCCTTTCACATTTAAGCATAAAAATATCAATATCAGGAACTTGGGTAAATCAAGCATGATATAATTTTTAGCTATGGGTTAGACATAATGTGTCAGCACAATCATTAGACAACCATCTAGATATTATATGCAATCTATAAGTTCTTTGTACTACTATCATCAGTTTCATGTACCCTAAACAGAAAAACAAATACTTATTTTTTTCTATTGGATATTATTTTTACTAGTAAATTGTTAATCAACATAATACAAGTCCATTGTCAATGTTAATCTAATGAACTATTGTAAATAGGGCAGATGTAATTAAAAGACCACCTGGTGATGACACTTAACTGGGTCCTTCATCTATGCTTTTACTTCAGAAACTCTATTTCATATCATAACCAAAATTATCTTTAGACTAGTAATTCAAGTCCTATTATACTATTACTTGCATATATATATATATATATATATATATATATATATATATATATATATATAAAACAGTTTGCTGTTTTTATGTGGCTTCCAGACTACTAGATCTGGTCTCTATTACTCATACTTTTTTCTGTCTATTCCAGATAAAGTGACATTAAAAACTGTTATTCTTGTCATGTTTCCCTTCCTTTGATTTGTGCAGTACTCATCTTTGTTTTATCTCATTTTTCACTTTATTGTTATCTCTAAAGTTATATACTATATCTAAAAAGAATATCCTATCAACAATTACTTGCTCATGTCAAAATTATATACAATGGATTTTTTGCATATTTGTTCACTTGAATGAACTTAATATGAAAACAATGTACCCATTTTTCTTGCATGATAATTCTATCATTTAAGCACTGTTTGAACAAATAGGAGTGATTAAATATGAATGAAATAATTATACAATCAGTGGATAGAGGAATGGAAACTGAATTAAACAAAGACTAATATTAAAAATATCTATGTTGAATGAGAAAAGAATGAATGATAGTAATAAATTACTGAAAATAATAAAAATTTACAGTCATTAAAAATGGAAATTTAGAATAAACAATTAATGTAGAGAATAAATGCTTACTAAACTGCTGAAGATTCTAGGAAAATAAATAATCTTGTATTACTTATGATTCTAAAATGCTAACAGTTCCAGAAAATCATTTTTATTGTATTTGTGAATAATGGATATAGCACTGACTATAAAAGATAAATTCAAATGTATAGGGTTTAGTATTCTAGTCAGGAGGAGCTAACAGAAGTTTCCAAAACCAAACAAAATTCTAAACTAATTCATTAAATACATCATTAAAAGTCTATTGGGAGACTTAAAAGTTCATGATTTTAAGTTGCTAATTGTTTATAGGGAAATGTTTTCTCCAAATAAGGTTGATCTTAAAATAATAAAACAGAAAGTGTGTCAAGTAATTAGTGTCTTCTTGGTATTAGTCAGGGGAAATATTTGAAAAAATAAAAGCTTGATGTTAATGATTCTAAGCAAATTATTACAAAATAGATCAGAAAAATAATTCACTTACATATATATGCATATATATATACACATTAGTCTTTATCTTATTCTCTTATTTGCCCACATGCATCAATGCATTGTTCTTGTCAGAAAACAGGATGGCGGGGCCCAGGAGATAGCATAGAGGTAAGGCGTTTGCCTTTCATGCAAAAGGTCATCGGTTCGTATCCCGGCGCCCCATATGGACTCCGTGCCTGCCAGGAGCAATATCTGAGCATGGAGTCAGGAGTAACCCCTGAGCACTGCCGGGTGTGACCCAAAAGCCAAAAGCCAAAAGCCAAAAAAAAAAAAAAAGAAAACACGATGGCATTTCTAGATTTCTTATAAGCACTTAGTGTTCTTCATATTGATATAAATGAAATATGAGCAAAGCAAGAAAGTAAAACAATACAAGTATAGCTTTTTTTTTTAAGATTTCATTGATGTTCCTGATTTTATTTCCTTCTGATTTTTATTTTGTCTCAGTGACCTTTCCTGTGTTTGGGCAAGCATCCCCTATGCTTTCATCCAAAGATTAAGAAGCATTCATTATGTTCTCTGTTTGACATGGTCATTACTTAATGCTCACTTAACAAAATTCTACAAGGCCAAATTATCACAGTGGGTGAAAGAACAGATGTCCAGCTGGCCAGAATCCATGCCTACTTTGTTTTATGCCTTCTCAAGTCTGCCACAAAAAAGCCACATGTAAGACCTGCAGAGGAAATCCAAACAGAAACTAGCCTGTCCAGCTGTGCTGCCTTTGTTCACATCTGTGATTCTGGGTAGGCACCCTTCGTATCTGAGAGCAGCTGGAATATTTCCTACAGGGATCAAACTGTCTGATGATTAAAATGGCAATCACAGGGACCAGATTTCAAGAGTAAAAATAGAAATATTTCCCCATATCCTGTCATTGATTTCAAATCACTGTTACTATGCTAGTTTTCAAGAAAGAAAGCTTTAGTTTTATAGATACAGTACACCAAGATATTTTGACACTTATTTATAATGTTAATATTACCATGACATTATATTTTAAAGGTTAACACAGCAATCATCAAAACAATTTGAACCTGTCCCTCAGCTTTAAATTGCATTGTTGAAATCTAAGAAAATGATCTATAGATAAAAATGCAGTCAATATTTAAACTTTAGGTTCTGTTAGCGATTGCAATTAGCAATTTAAATTGTGTGCCTATTATTTCTTAACTATTTTCAGCCAATTATCATGTATTAAATATAAATAGCTAGTGTTGAAGAGGTAGAAAAGTGGGTAGGGCACTTGCATTGCACAGAATGAACCCTGGATTAGATCCCCTACACTCCAGATCATACCCTGAGTACTGACAAAAGTACTGACAAAATTGTAGAGCAAGTAGTAAGTCCTAAGTCCTGCAAAATTATACTACTAATAATAAATATTTAAAATAAAAATTAGTAATTTATCAGTGTCTAAGGGTGTACCAAAGTGATTGAGTAGGTACTCTTTTACACTAGCAATCCATAATATTGTCAAACAGTCAGAAGAATCTCATGAGATAATTAAAGAAGGAACTCGTGTGCAGTCAGATGCTTAATCATACAGCATAGGCAACAAGTTCAGTGTGAGTCTGAAAAAGGTGAAGACTTGTCAAGGAAAGATTGATGAAGAACAGAAATGTTGTAGTTGCTCATAGACACCGTTGGAAAGATTGAAATTATTTGATGATTCTGAAATGGGTTCAAGTATTTGATTTATACACCTAGAAAGAACTGATATCTGCTCTGTCTTTAATCTATGCCCCATACTATTGACATGTAGAAGAGGAAACAAACCCTGATAGCTTATGCAAAATATGAATGCTATCTTAAGACTTTCCTCCACTGTTACTCTGTATTTTCAAAATTGAATTGTATTTTGCAATGCATAGCAGATGAGTTCTGACAAATGTATCTTTCAAACAAGTTATTTTTCAGAGTTCTGTTTGGAAATAGTTCTGTAGTTAACCTCTTAAAGAGTTGAAGGGAAATAATTATAATTTCAGCAAAGTGTGAAAATGTTTTTATAATTATTAAAAATGTCTTTTGATATATACCATGTACTTAATAGCTAAACATCAAGGAGCAGAGAATATAATTAAGCAATAGAATACGTGTCTTGCTTGTATGAGGTCCAGAGTCTACTTCCTTGTACTGACAAGACAAAATGCTTAATACTAGGCTTATCAGTTAAATTGGTTTGCATTTATAGATGGTGAAGTTTCACATGAATTATCAAGGGGAATTTATTTCTATAAGAAAAATTGAGTGTGGTATGGTTTCTGTGGTACTGTATACTTTTGATATATATATGTCCATATATTAATGTTCAATACCATGATCTGTTATCTCATGATGTATTTGGGTCTTTTTTTGTTAACTTCAACACAATATTTGTCTAGTTTCAAGGGGTTTTCGTCAAATTTAAGAAAGGTTTCCATATTATAGATTTTTTAATTTTTTTTTGTCTTTCGGCCACACCTGGTGATTCTCAGGGCTTACTCTGGCTTGGGGGACCAAATGGGAAACCAGGGGATCAAACCGCAGTCAGTCCTAGGTTAGCACACTCAAGACAGATGTCTTATGGCTTGCCCTACCACTCTGGCACCAGAATTTTAATTTTAAGTTTGGTTTCTGGCCACAAATGATGGCACTCTGTGGTTACTAATGACTCTGTGCTCAAAAATAACTCCTGGCAGTTTTGGGAGAACATATGGGATGCTGCGGATTGAACCTGTGTTCGTCATTGGTTGGCCACAAGCAAGACAAATGTGTTACTCCTGTGCTATTACTCTGGCTAAGTCTATAAGGTAGCTTTAATGTATTTAGGCACATTATAATAAAGTCTGTTTTGTTTAGAAATAAAACAGAAGGGGCAACATTGTATTTTGTTTTGTGTACACTTAATTTTATTCCAGTAGCGGTAATATCAAGTGATCAATTAGTCAGAAAATTTATTGGTTGCATAAAAGATGTCTGAAAGGGAATTATTGGAGCATTTAAAGCATGTACTTAGAATCGGTCTACAGAAGTATTTAGGCTGTTTTCTGTTTCGGGAGTAAAATATTCTGAGAATTTCATTAAGTAGTGTTCTAAGAAGAGTTTCTAGCTGCAGAGTGCAAGATACATAGATGAAAGAAAGGAGACTGCACTCATGGTTAGATTTTGTTCTAGAAATGGTTGTTTAGATTGCTCATGTTGTGTGCTATAAAATTTTAAAATAAATAAATTAAATTATTTAAACACTGTGGTTACAGAATTTTTCATGATTCAGTTTCCATCATACAATGTACACCTCCTTCATCAGTGCCCATTTTCCAATACCAATGTCCCTAATTTTTCTAACACCGTTCACTTTGCCCATCTCTGGGGCAGTCAATTTAATTCTCTCTCACTCTTTTGACTTTTTCTTTTTTAGATACCATGGTTTGCACTACTGTTACTGAAGGGTTACCAGGCATATTACTTTATCTCCTTTCAGCACCCAGGTCTTGTCAAGAGTGATAACTTTCCACTAGCATTGTCATGGTCACAGTGGTGTCTTCTCTACACTAATTATACTGCTTCATTCTTTGTGGTGAGCTTCCTACCATGGAAACTTATCTCTATATATTATTAAAATACTAAATTGTTTCTCATATCCCACAAATTAGTGTGATAATTCTATGTCTATGCTTCTCCATATGACTCATTTCACTCAGCATAATACTCTCCATATCCATTAATGTATAAGCAAATCCCATGTATTCATTTTTCCTAACAGCTGCATGGCATTTCATTGTGTAGTTGTACCAGTTCTTTAGCCACTCATCTGGATAGTCATCAGTTTTTGACAACTATAAATGTGCTGCAGTGACTATAGTAGTACAGAGGACTATCATGGGTTGCATTTTTATGTCTCTAGGGAATATCCCTAGGAGTTGTATTGCTGTATTAAATAGAAGTTCAATTTCTAGTTTTTTGAAGGACAACTGTATTGTTTTCCAAAAGAATGAACAAGTCCTCATTCCAACAGGCAGTGAATTAGAGTCCCATTCTCCT
>PVKC010009589.1:0-26693 GCA_004027635.1 Crocidura indochinensis
GTGAATTGGACATTCCAGCCCTCCTCTATTTGTCGCTGAGGGTTATTGCAAAAATGTCTTTCATTTTTCTTAAAACCTATAGATTAGTGAGACTGTTCTGCATCTATCTCTCTCCCTTTGACTTATTTCACTCAACATAATGAATTCCATGTACATATATGTATAGGAAAATTTCATGACTTCATCTCTCCTGAGGGCTGCATAATATTCCATTGTGTATATGTACCACAGTTTCTTTAGCCATTCATCTGTTGAAGGACATCTTGATTGTTTCCAGGGTCTGGCTGTTGTAAATAGTGCGGCAATGAATATAGGTGTGAGGAAGGTACTTTTGTATTGTATTTTTGTGTTCCTAGGGTATATCCCTAGGAGTGGTATAGCTGGATCATATGGGAGCTCAATTACCAGCTTTTGGGGGAATCTCCATATTGCTTTCCATAAATGTTGGACTAGATGCATTCCCACCAGCAGGGAATTAGGGTTCCTTTCCACATCCCTACCAGCTCTGCTTAATGCCATTCTTTGTGACGTGCACGGATCTCTGTGGCATGAGATGGTACCTCATAGTTGTTTTGATTTGCATCTCCCTGATGATTAGTGATGCTGAGCATTTTTTCATGTGCCTTTTGGACATTTGTATTTCTTCTTTATCAAAGTGTCTGTTCATTTCTTCTCCCCATTTTTTATGGGGTTAGATGTTAGTTCCTTCAGTGTCTTGTATATTTTGGATATTAGTCCCTTATCTGATGGGGATTGGGTAAATAGTTTCTCCCACTCAGTGGGTGGCTTTTGTATCCTGGACATTATTTCTTTTGAGGTGCAGACGCTTCTCAGCTTAATATGTTCCCATCTGTTTATCTCTGCTTCCACTTTTTTGAGAGTGCTGTTTCCTCCTTGAAGATGCCTTTAATATCAATGTCATGGAGTGTTTTACCTACATGTTGTTCTATATACCTTATTGTTTCAGGTCTGATATCCATTTGAATTTTACCTTCATACATGGTATTAACTGAAGGTCTGAGTTTGCTGTTTTGTAAGTGGCTAATCAGTTGTGCCAACATCACTTGTTGAAGAGGCTTTCCTTGCTCCATTTAGGATTTCTTGCTCCTTTATCAAAAACTAGGTGATTGCATGTCTGGGGAGCACTCAAGTTTATTCCACTGATCTTATTCCAATATCATGCTGTTTTGATATCCATTGCTTTGTAATACAGTTTAAAGTTGGGGAAAGGAATGCTTCCCATAGTTCTTTTTCCAGGGAATGCTTTAGCTATTTGAGGGTGTTTATTGTTCCAAATGAATTTCAGGAGTGTTTGATCCACTTCTTTGAAGAATGTCATGGGTATCTTTAGAGGAATCGCATTAAATCTGTACAATGCTTTGAGGAGTATTGCCATTTTAATTATGTTAATCCTGCAATCCAAGAACAGAGTATGTGTTTACATTTCTGCGTTTCCTCTCTTATTTCTTGGAGCAGGGTTTTATAGTTGTTTTTTTTTCTTTTCTTTTTTTTTTTTTTTGTATAGGTCCTTTTTGCAAAGTCAACTTGACCTACTTATTTCATAGATACAGGTTAGAGGTTAAAATGCAAAGTATGTAAATCTTTAAAAAAAAAACTTAAGTCATCAAATTAATCCTTTATTATTGGCCCAAATAACAGATCCTATAGCCTTTTCAATAATGCTATTTTCTAAATATTTCTACATATATAATTTAATCTGGCCTTTAAAGCAGTTGTTTTTGTTTCTATTTTTCTGTTTGTTCTTGTACAAAGTAATACCTCTCAGCTTTTTTTGTTTTTGTTTGTTTGTTTGTTTTTGGGCCACACCCGGTGATGCTCAGGGGTTACTCCTGGCTATGTACTCAGAAGTCACTCCTGGCTTGGGGGACCATATGGGGAACCGGGGGATTGAACCGTGGTCCGTCCTAGGCTAGCGCAGGAAAGGCAGTCATCTTACCTCCAGCGCCACCGCCCGGCCCCAACCTCTCAGTTTTAAATCAATTGTTTATACTCTAATTTACAGAATTGTGTTGGCTTTCTGAAAGCCCTCATTGCTTTGCATTATCTTCTGGTTGTGTTTGTTTGAATGGGACCCTATAGTGAGCTTAGGAGGCCAGCAGAGGGAGAGGGGACTCCATCAAATTTGCATGGTCCCTGAACCTGGTAGTACCAACTGCTTCCCCCACTCAATTCCACAGCAACTCATCTGTCTCTACATTTGCTTCTACTCCCCTAAACAAGCCCCAATATACCCACCCTCCCCCTTGCCAGGTACATATACAGATTCTGGATAGTTCCCCATCTTCAGAGAATTTTAATATCACTTTAAATTCTGTAACGTTGCCCTGCTTACATTAATAAAGTGTCATGCCACAAATTTTCAATATATCTATATGGACATAAAGTATAATACTCCTCAAGAAATTTAGAACAGGCTTCCCAAGCATGGGTCACTTTTATATATAGATTATTGTAAACTGAGGTCAGTCCAGGAACTTTTAGCCATCCCCTTACCTCCTAGGAGAATGAAAATAAGAGACATTATTTTTCAGATAACATCCAGAAATAACCTTTCTATCAGAGAAACCTATCTATCTGGCAGGACAGAGATGTAATTAGATAACATCTAATATTTTTTAATGTAACTCACTCTCTCCTTAACATGTGCCCCCTTCTCTCCTTGAGTTCTTGGGCCTGTCTACCCTTCTTTTCTCAGGATATATACACACCCCCATTTTTCTATAAATGACTATAAGATGCACATCTTTGTGGTTCCTTTATATGTACATAAATTTTTTCTCTTGGTACTCTTCTGATGTTAATTTGATTGCTTGACTTTCTCAATGAAGGACCCAAAAGAGTAAGGGGACAATTCCTTATCCTCTCCAATTCTATCTAATACAATAATGTTTTTTCATTTTTATAAACAATACTATACAGAGATGTATGTGAAAATGAAATCTGTGTTGTTCATAGGTTTCTGTTATGGTAAATGAACTGCTTGTTCTAAATTAGAGCTCCAGGGCTTAGGCTTATACTGCCTCTTCCATAATCAGTCAGTAGGTACTAAAACCTCCCACCACTTTTCTCCCCTAGAATGAAAGATTTTTTGTCCCTACAGCACATAACCACAAAAGCACTTAAATAACATAGTAGATGCCAATAAAAAAGTTATGAAGTTACAAAGGAATTCACAATTAACTGGAAAGACACAGAGGATCCAAGGCAATTAATAAGAGTTAAAGAAAAAGTTACTTGCTAAATTGTTTTCCTCCTGTCCTTTTCTTTTGTTGTTGCTGTTGTTATCGTTGTTGTTGCAGTCTGACTGGTGTTCATGAACACTCCTGCTGGCTATGGGATTCACATATTTGCACACTAAGCTATGGTTAGTGCTGCTCGGGTTGCAGACCGCACTGCAGTGTTTGCATACTACAGGCTTGCTGCTCACCAGAGCTCACACTCATGAGTAAGGTGCTTGCACACATTTTGGGTGCCATTTTTGAATAGATCCCTCTGGTGCTCACATAGGTACTCACTAGGGCTTGCACTTGTTGGCCGTCGTGTTCATAACCCTTTTAGTTTTAGCTGCAGTGTTCACAGAAAGGCCACTTCCCTTTGCTCTGGCGCTCATACGCACATACAGTGAGGCTAGAATTGCTTTCAGTGGTAAGGATCCTAGATAGAAAAACTACCAGGATAGTGCTCAGTTAATGAAGTTTCTCAGAGATTGGACACTCAACCTTAAATTTGCAAAGAAAATTAATTATACTCTATTTTCCATAAAGGTGAAGCTAAAACTAACTATGGGATCAGAGAGATAGAGCAATGAGTTTAAGTGCATGCTTTGATTGCAGGAGGTTGATATCTGGTACCTCATGGTCTTTCAAGCATTGCCAAGAATTGTCCCTGAGCACTGAGTTATCATACCTCTGAGTGCTACTGGTCATGTGTTAAAAATAAGATAAAAATAAAACAACTATGAATTTTGGAAAATAAACCCATAGATCTCTCATGTGACCTTTAATCTAGTAGTCACAATTTTATTATAACACTCTATAGTAGGTAGCATGTCTTCTCTGAGCTACGTTTCAATCATCTGATTCTTAGCTCAGTTAGTCTCATAAAAATCCATGAAGATAGTACCAGTCATGCTTTCATTTTCAGAAATGCAAAAACTGATACAAAGAGAGGTACAGTCACTTTGTTCAAGCTCACAGACCTCCCAGTAGTAGAACTGAGATACAAACCCCATAGGTCTGGCTGGCAGGACCATGCGAGGCTTTACTGAGAAACTTGCATCATTTGAATGAGAAGATGTCTCTGAAATTCAGTTGATGAGCCACACTGCAAAGTTAATTGTGGGAAAATCTGTATAATTGCTGCTTTCCCTCCATGCAACAATCGCACAGCATAAACAAGCAGGCATCCTGGAGCCACCCTCATTTCATTACCTACCTGGCTGTGATCCACATCATCAGATACATACAAACATTCACTCACAGGCTTAATGGCTGCTATCATGGGACTTAGAACCTCCTAGACATCTTTCTCTCAATGAATTCCTTTTCTCATGATCTCACTCTCTGTCACCAAACACTTAAGAGAACATTCTTAGAGCGTACCTAGCAGTACAAGTTTCTCCAGATCTAATTAACTCTTGCTCCACTTTTAAATGCTCATTCCCCTTATAATATTCTTAGCCTGGGAAAGCACACATGCCAGGGTGATCCAGGCCTAGGAAAAGTCAGAATGTTTGTCCGTTCTATTATGTCAAGCTCCAAATGTATTTGGACTCATCTTTCTTTGAAGGAACTGGAGAAGTCCACATCTTGCCAGTTTCTGCCTCTACCTTTACAGTTTGTATTTTTCTTCTCAGGGTCTTGGTGACATAAACACTGCCTTCTGCTTTTCTGCTTTCTATGTCACAAACTAAACTTGATGACATTTTTCTCCTCCTCCAAAATAATAAATTTAAACCTATTTATTATGAGTAACTTACTGTTCACCATTTCAAATCTTCAGATCTTGAACTTTCTAGATGGGAAATGGAATTGTTTTATGTGCTAAATGCTTTATTAATCCCATCACATTTTGATCAATATTATCTGTCCAGAATTATCATAGCTCTACATATGTTTCTAAACTTAACTAATTATTATTGATTGAGGTTTTATTATTTACACTGTTGACTTTGGGCTTGGAATTTTATTATTCAAAATATGACCTACAGACATAAAGTCCGCCTTGGGAGTTTGTTAGGCATGCAAATTCTCAGGTGTCTTTCCAGATTTAATAAAACAGAATTTATATTTTTAAATTTTGGTTACAAAATATCAAATTAATTTGCAAAAAATTTCAGTTGCATAGCTTCAATATTAGTTTGCAATTGCCAAAAAAAATCTCAGTATTCCAGTAATTATTTCTTCCCCCAAGTCCTGATGCTCTCTGTAAGACAGAATTGCCTGAGGACACATAAAGAAGCAACTGAAAGACTCTCAACCTGGAAAGACCGCCTCTTCCAGAATTCCTGCAGAAAGCTATAGGACTATATGATAGAAATGGTTGTCACAGACATTGTCTTCTCAAGATAGAGTTCAGGTGAATTGTTGAAACACTGTTTTTTAACCTTCAGGCAGCTAAATTCCAGAACTTCCCTGTGCCCCGCCCTCTCCTCTCATGTCTCCTTTCTATTTATGTGCCCTTTGTCTCCAAGTATATTTTCCAGAATAGCATGTAACAAGTGTCCTAGATAAATCTTTGATTCCCTGCCTCACCGGAATTGGACACTTCCTCTGCTCAGCTCTCATTGCTCTCTGGATCTACTTCCAAGTTCTTTTCAGAAAGTACCCTTCTCTTTGGATACTCTTCTCATGCATTCCCTTTCTCTCTGTGTTTATTTTTCTCGTGCATCCCCACTATATATGTGTGTATATATATATGTGTGTGTGTATATATATGTTTATATGTATATAGGGGTCAAAAGGAGAGATTCTCTACATATACATATACATATGCATATATGTACATTCTGTTCTATGTGTCCTCCACCTTCTATGAATACTCCTCTCTATCCACCCCCTTGAATTTTATCACCAAATCAAATGTCTCTGTATCTCTCTGTGTCCACCTCTCCTTGGGTATTCTCTGCTTGCTTCTCTCCATGTTTATGTTTGCTCTCTTTCTTCTCATGTGATTAAGATAGAAAGAGTATGACTCTGGAATTTAGACAGATTAAATTAATTTGTGCATATGAAGTAAAATGTTTTATTGAAGAAAGATACTAATTTCAAGAATAATGTGAAGAGAGAGAAATGGAGAAAGTACATCATATGCCTGTGCGTATGGTTGGTGGTGGGATAGAGACAGAGACACAGACAGACTTAGAGTCAGATGGTGGTGGCGGATGGGTGGTGGTGGTGGTGGGATAGAGACAGAAAGAGACACACAGAGAAGACAAGTGTAAAAGAAAGATCACACACTCAAGAGTAGTGATGATGCTGGCCACTTCAGAATAGGGCGTGCCCTTGAACTGATTATTGACTTGAACAACACACTTCTTATGTGTATTTGGGTCAGTTATTTACATTTCAGTCTCTTCTTCAGAAAGTGATATGAACCTTCCTCCCTGTTTTTTTTTCTCCTAGAATTAACCGGATCTCTTATTTCACTGATTATGCCTCCATCATTGATTCATTACTGATTCCTCCCATCTTCCCACTGATAATAGATCTTTATGAATCTGTTTCCAAAATATACTCCTGGACTCACCAGCTCTCATCTCTTCCTTCTATGATCAGCTTGTTACAAAGCACCATCATCTTTTGATTGGATTATTGCAGTCGTCTTCTAGCTGATCTCCATGTTCTACTCTATTCCTTTGTAGTGACTTTCAGTCAGAGCTCAAGGGAAAAGAAACCTCTCTTCAGTCAAAAGAATTTGCATTGGAAATCAATTCAGAATAAACCCCAGTTTAAAAGAAAATTTAACAATAATAAGAATAATTAAATATAATATAATCAACTATCGTAATAAATGATAATGTAATATTATTAAATAATAGTGAAATATAATATAGTAAATGCATATTTAATAAAATATAATTTAATAAGATTTAAAATAAAATTTTTTTCTTATTTTATTATGAGAACAAAGATGAAAAGAAAGAGGACAAGGTTAAGTTACAGTGGAAGGACAATCACCCATAAACAGAATTCTCAGAAGTCCCCTTGTTGATAGTGGTTACAAGTTAAGCGTGGCCGCAGAGCGAAGCGGAGCGGCCAGGCTTTTTGTGGGGGGGACCTGGAGTGGTTCTTTGTTGTTCAGAGCCGGCTCAGTAGAGAAGAAGCAGGAAAGAGGCTGAGCGACTGGCTGGTGTTCTTTTTAAAGTCTCTGGGTGCCCAATCACCCGGCTCGATTGGCCCCACGTGGGTCAGGTGGGGCCATCTTACCAAGTGCAGGGACCTGGAGGTCTCTTGTTCAGAGCCGACTCAGTAGAGAAGAAACAGGAAAGAACGATTTAAAATAAAATTTAAATAAAATCACTTATAGTGTTTCTTCAGATGGCTTTCGTACCATCTGCCACTTTATCTTCCCCAGCTTCCTCACTTCTCTTTTTCCTCTCTGACCTATCTAAATTCTTCAGGGAAGAATGTTCATGAATGAAATTTTTTGCACCTTAACCCTCAATACTGGAATAACTTTCCTTACAATAGTTGATTGCTTTGGTTCCTCATCTTCTTTCAGTTTTTTGTTCACATATTACCTTCTTTACTATATCTCCCTAACCTCTGTATATAACTAAAACTCTCTTCAAGTCCATTTTGTGCTGTTCTGACATTTTCCACTATGAGCTACTTTTTATATTAGGAAATTATTTTTTTGCAATAGTAGCTCTAAGTTCACAATGAAGCACTCTTACCCACAAGAGCTCACAAAATCAAACCAAGATTATTGAATCATAATTCATTAATTGGGAGAATGAGGGGTAAGTAAATATGCTTGACATAGTCAACAAATGACTAAAAGATCCAGAGTACCTGGAACTGAAGAAATAGTACAGTGAGTAGCTAGCAGCTCACCTGGGTTTCATCCCTAGCACCTCATTAATCCTCTAAGTCTACTAAAAAGTGGTGATCTCTGAGTGAAGAACCAAGAATAAGTGCCAAATGTTTATTTTGGGGTTTTTTTTTGGGGGGGGTAGTTTTTGGGTTACACCCGGCAAAGTTCAGGTGTTATTCCTGGCTCTGAGCTCAGAAATCGCCCTTGGCAGGCCCGGGAGACCATATAGGATGTCGGGAATCGAACCATCATCCTTCCTGGGTCAGCTGCATGCAAGGCAAACACCCTACCGCTGAACCATCACCAAATGTGACCCAAAATGTAAAAAAAAAAAAATAGTGTTCAGATTTTTTTCTCTCCCATGCTAGTTTTTCCTGGTCATTACCAGAGCCAGAGCTGATTGTGACCACAGTACCTCATCAGATAGAGAAGATAATACTAGAGTTCAGAGATAGTCATGACTCTATCTTATCAAAAAGACTTATGAGCAGTCAGGGCTTTTGTCTGTTTGAAGCAAAGGTTATTTGGAGTCAGAATGAGTGTTCCAGGTGAGTGACCAAATTAAGAGGGTATGAATGAGTTTATCACATATATATTTTAGTCAAAAGTATTAGATATCCTAACACTGCTATTTTTTACTATCTATGTATGTGCATGCATACTTGACTTGATATTTCTAAGGTATCTCTCACACTATATGCTGAAAAACAAGTTTCTTTTCTTTCTCTTTTCTTTCTTTTTCTTTTTTTTTGATTTTGGATCACACCCAGTGACGTTCAGGGGTTACTCTTGGCTATGCACTCAGAAATCGCTCCTGGCTTGGGGGACCATATGGGATGCGAGGGAATCTTACTACTGTCCATCCTGGGTCAGCAGCATGCAACACAAAATCCCTACTGCTGCACTCTCGCTCCAACTCCTGGAAAGTAAGTTTCATCTACTCTTATTTTTCTTTTAGAAAAGAATAAGATAATCTCAAATAATACTGCAACTGCACATTTGAGTTTATTAATATGTTCCATATGCCACTTATTTGATTTATTTATCACCTCTTTTGTCCAAATAGCATATAAGTGTCACAAACCTTTCTTCAGTTTTTTTTTCACCAATATATCTCTGTACCAATGCCTGACTCAAAGTAAATACTCAAAAAATAGATGTTGCAGAGCCAGTGAAATAGCTCAAAAATAGACGCTGATGCTTTGCATGTGGGAGGCCCCCTGGTTTGATCCCTAGCACCACAAGGACTTCCTAGCATTGCTGATGATATCAATGATAAGTAGCCCCTAAGCACTACTGGGTATGGTTCAAAAGCAAAACTGAAAGATGTTGGTAAAATGAAAAAAAAAGAAAAGTAAAGAAAATAAAATTGCTTTTCAGCATATAGAGCTAAGTTAATAGTGTGAGAGATATATTAGAAATATCAAGTCAAATATACATAGATACAAAAAAAATAGCAGGGTTAGGATACCTTATTCTAAACACCACATGGCTTAAATTCAATAATGAATTCAATGAGTTGCACTAAAACAGGGACACAATGGCTCAGCATAGAAAAAGAGAATGAAAATGAAAGCCCAGCCTTGCAGCCCACCCTTCCTGGATAGAGACTTCACTCCAGGGCCAAGGATGTGGGAGCAGAAGGTTTATTCCAAAATTCCAGGCTTTGCCTCTTTCCTCTTCTGGGAAAGGTCACATTTTCTTTCCATGAGCTCAAAGTAGGTCTACTTTTGCTCATTTTACTCATGCTCAAATAATTTTTAAGCATATACCCTTGAAATACTTGTTTAATGACTCAATGTTCTGTCACGATGGTACCAAGATTTCAAAGACATTGTGAAGTTCGATGCTTGAAACAACTTCAAAGTCTAGCTAACTAACCATTACACAATCTTGAGCCCTCTGACGACTTCAGATATTTATTTTTTTGTGAGACTGAATTCATTCAAGCTCCATTATTAAATGAATAAAGCCTGACATGTCAAAGACCCTGGATATTCCTAGCCTTGAATAAGATTGCCCTAGTTGCAATAAAAAAAATAATACCAACTGTTGGCTCAAACAACACAAATGCCTGTTGTTGTTGTTGTTGTTGTTGTTGTTGCTGTTGTTTTGGGGCCACATCCAGCAGTGCTCAGGGATTATTCCTGGCTCTACGCTCAGAAATCGTTCCTGGTAGGCTCGGGAGACCATATGGGATGCTAGAATTCAAACCACTGTCCTTCTTTATGCAAGGCAACTGCCCTACTCCATGCTATCTCTCTGCCCCCCACAAATGTCTTTCTCTGTAAACAATTTTCAAGATCATATTTCTGTCTGAGAGACAGAAGTCTGTTCCAGGCTTGAGAGAGACAACTTCTGATGACAGGCTCACATGTTCTGTCCTTGGTATATAAGAACAAAGAGTTCTCTTCCTTTTTCTCTACAAAAACTACTAGTTATATCTAAATAGGCACGCACACACCCCCTTTATGATTCATTTTATCTTATTACCTCCAAAAGTCCTGTCTCCAAACATAGATGTCATAGGACTTCAAATGATCCATTATGGGAGGTAGAGTAGGGCACAGTTCAATTTATAGCAGGACCAGAATTAAACCACCTCAATTTTTTTTCATTTTAATATTATTCATCATCTTAAACTATGTTAAACTATGTATATTTCTTGTAAGATCCACATCAAATCTATTGCTACTCCTGGTCTGCTTTACCTACTCAGCTCCTACACACACTTACGATTGACCTCTAACCTCAGAAATGTCTTTGTGGAAAATTCATTTTACTGCTTGATGGTATTCTCACTCTAAATTTTGTTTAATTTGGGGTTTTTTGATAGAAGCGCATTGATGTTGAACGTAAGAAAATGCACATGTCAGAGCAGACACAACTTTCCCCCAGAAGAGTTTTGAAAGTTGAATTTGGTCATGACCCAGAATAGAATACTCTATACAGGGATTTACATATCCTATGGATAATATATTATGTTTGTTGCACTATTTTGTGTTTTGTTGTGTTGCATTTTTTATATTATTCTCCCCCCAATGATGACTAGCTGCTCAAATAACAAAAATTATTCATCAAAATCTCAATGCAATTCTGTACACAGAGCAATCTATCTGCCTAAATGTACTATTCATTATATAAGTCCTATTCTATTCTATTCTATTCTATTCTATTCTATTCTATTCTATTCTATTCTATTCTATTCTAATACTAGAATGTTTGATATGATCTCTGCAATTAATTTCAGGACATATATCAACTGAAATGAAGTTTGAAAACTGTTCTAGAGCCTTGACAAAGTTTGACAGAAATAGAAATTGATTAGTTTAAATAGTTGGTTATTATAATTAGATACTATTCCACTTTCCTATGAAAAATAAATTTATTTCAACTTATCTGCTTACTCTTCTATGATTCCAAATCTAAAACTTTGGGTGAAGTTTTCTGTAGTTGGATATCACATTTCTAGCTAGCACGGGCAAATGACAAAAACTATCCATTTTGTATTTGACCTTTTATAAATATAATTGATCTTTAACTTTCTTTGCCAACTGCCTTTTTAACATGACCTCATTCTTCCTTTAAGAGCTCAGACTATAGTTTCTGTTTTGTATTGTTTTTCAATTCCTGGCCATTTTTCCCAGGTCATAGAGCTATGGTTGACTGAATGATTGCCATTTAAGGTCACCAAAAAGCATAATAGGGAGAAAGGGAAAAAAATAAAAACCACTTCCCAAAATTTCAATATTTTAATATGTCCCTCAAATGGCTGCCAGACAAGACAGTTTCCTAAGTGGGTATTCTCCGGAAACTCAGGGTCCTAGCCTGTTAAGAATGATGAAAGATAGATCACGTGCTGCCATCTATTGGAATTGCTATCAAACAGCAGCAGTATTTTAAAGAGCTTTAAAATGCCAACTGGTTTTGTTTTTGTTCGCCCTTTTTTTCTTTTTAAATAAAATGTGTTTTGGAGATACTTAAATTAATTTCATTGATTCACCAATATCTTATTTCCCAGGCAGCCTTGGCTTCAAGTTAAAGAAACAGTGGATCAGAATGACCCATCTTTAACCCTAATGAAGTTCCTCTGCAAAGCAGACCAAAGGGAAGGGGGAATTCCCACTCTGTCTCATTACTGTCCAAGCCGACATAGTTACCCTTCAGGATGGTTGGAGGGAAGGAGGAACTGTCTACTCCTTTCAGAGGGATTTCAAAGAACACACTGTTTCTATTCTTTAGATCTCCCTGATTGCTTCATGGTTCTTTCGTGAAATTACCATACATAAGTGCAAAGGGCAGCTTTAAAGCAAAACAAGGCAGTAATTCTGTTTGGAAACGTGTGTATTGTAAATGCTTTCCCATTGTAAATAACCCCCTGAGTTTGTTTATTAGTCCGGTAAGGGAGACTGGACATTAAGTCCAGCTGTTTCCATTCTTAAACGTGTCCCTAGTCATGAAAAAAAAAGCAAATAAACAAAATAAAGACATGTCTACAGAGAATGATCAAAATAGTGTATTTAAAATGTGGACATAGGTTCAAAGAGCTAGCTCAGTGGTTTGAAAGCTTAGTATCGGCAATACGAGGCATTACCCCCCAGAGCACAGATCCCAAAGCTGAGAGGAGCTGGGCGTGTCCAAAAACCAAACCAAAACACAACGTAAAAAGTGATCCTTGATTTGTGCGAATATCAAGCACCTTCAGCGCTGGGCTATATATTAGTGAAAAGAGCAAACAAAAATCTCTTGACCCCAAAGCAGACATTTTAATGAGGGGGGGCATAAAGAATATACTATATGTAACTGAGTTATTATAAATGCCTTGTATGTGAGATATTAGTGATAGACTATAGAAAAAAAGCAAATCTATGGAATGTGAAAAATGTGTGGAAAAGGAGGTTGCAATTTTGAGTTGGATTGTCACGTAAGTCTTTTGGATAGCCTGGCCCTGGTTGGACATCTTTCAGTTCCTGAAAGAGTGGGTCATGTAAGTATAAGAAAAACTTCTAGTTAGGGGGAGCAAGCTGCTTATTATTCAAAGGTCCTGAAATAGGAGCATTTCTGGCATCACAAAGAAGCTCCAGGGTGACTGGAAGTAAGAGAGGGCAACAGCATTGTAAATGACACTGCAAAAAATTATATTTGATAAAAAATAAATACATCTTGTAGAATAAGAAGGATGGGAAGTAAAAGGGAGTGGAGGTAGGGGTATTGGTGGAGGGAAGTGGATGAGGGTGGGATTGGTATTGCAACACTTTATGTCAGAAACCCAATCATGTAATTTCAAAATGATTATATAAAAATTAAATTTAAAAAAAAGATAGGGAAACTAGGGACCAGGAGGAAATAAGATATGTTTGGTATAATCTACACATGTAGATCATTTTTTTGAGAAAAATTCAAGATAGGCTTTGGGCTAGATGCTTATGGGCTTCTTCTACTCATTTTGAACACAATGGGGGAATCATTGAAGGTTTTAAGAAAGAAAAAACAACACCAACATGGTTTTTCAAAGAATTATTATAGCTATATCAGGTTGAAATTCGATGAGTTAGAAGATCACTAAGTAAGTACTCCCCAAGAAGGCCTTCCTGGTCACCTATAGCTAACGAACACTAACTTAGTTTGTACTGCTTCGAGGCCTGCATCATCATTATAATGTTATGACACTTGTGATTCTTTGCTTAAATACTATAATACTATTTCTTCTACAAGACTCTGAGTGTCGGGCACATAAGGATTATATCTTTTTCTGTTTGCTTCTTTTTTGTTTTTTTGTTTGTTTTGTTTTTTTCTTCTTTTTTTTTTTGAGGGAAAAACCAGTGATACTCTAGAGTTAATCATGATTCTACACCTAGGAATCACTTCTGGTAGTTCTTAGGACCATAGACGATGGTGAAGATTGAACCTGGGTTGGCTGCATGTAGAGCAAGTACTTTACCTCCAGCTTGACTAATACCTTAACCATGACTTCGAATCCATTCCCATAAACTGGACAGCCATAGTTCTGGATAGGTGTCCAATAAATATTGTTTAAAGAACGAATGACTCAGAATGAGATTAAGGGATTTGATGACTGGAACCCTTCCTTCTTAATTCCTTGGAATTATCCTATTACTTTGATTCAATTTAACCAGTAATTCTTAAGAAGCATATCTGTATTTTGTGGAATGTCCTTTGATAAACCTGCCTGAAAGGGGTAATTTCTCTTCTTCTAATTCATCTCCCGAAGTAGTCACATTCCTAGTATAATGTTTTTTAGACTGATTGGAAGGGAAAGACTGACTTTGGTCTCCACCAACTATTTCTACATGTCCCTCCAAATTGCTGCTATAATCACCATCATCCCATTCTAGCTCTGTGCTATGTTTATGAAGAAGACTGTACTTATTCTTTTATACAATGAATGAACTTTCACCCATTATCAGAACATATCTTTTTATTTGTATTCATTCTTTTCTTTGTTAAATTAAGAAATGTTTTTGTTGGTAATACTAAGGACGATGGAAAGCTCAAAAATGTTTTTAGATGTCAAAATCTTTGGCAGAAAATCCTGGGAAACTCCCAGACTAGTGGGAAAATTACTCTTGTTTTTTTTTTTTATGATATGACAAGCTTTCATGAATCCTAGGAAGAGAGTTGTTAGCAGAGTTGCAATTGGGGAAACTGATGAAACAAAATTTGTTATGGAACGCTACCTTAAATGTGTGATTGAGTAGAGATAGAAGCAGATCTCAGGTTTCTACATTATAATCAGAGCAATAGCAGCTCAAAGAAATTTACAGCCTGAGGGGCTCTCAAAAAGTCAACTGAAGTAATCCCTTCACGTTGGAAAGAACAAAACAGAGGAAGGTCAAGAAAAAAACTACTCTGCCAGGGATCTAACTGGCATCAGTCTGGATATGAACTCATCCTCTTGATTCTGGTCTGATATGTGATTGCTGTTTCTCTCGATCCGTGGAAAAACTTAGTAAAACAAGGACAATTTAGAGAGGAACTTCTGTGAATTAATGGCTTTATTAAAACTGGAGCTGGAACAATAGAACAGCAGATAAGAAACTTGTCTATCCCTTAGCCAAACTCAGGTTTGATCCCTGCCAGGAATGTTTCCTAAACGCAGAGCCCCGAGCACTACCGGGTATGGCCTAAAAACCAAAACAAAACATAGTCCTCTATGTTGAGATTATTGCTGCTCTGATTGTGTGTGTGTGTGTGTGTGTGTGTGTGAGAGAGAGAGAGAGAGAGAGAGGGAGAGAGAGAGAGAGAGAGAGAGAGAAAGGAGAGAAGAGAATGAAAGAAAGGAAGACAAAGATAAAGAGACAGTAAAAGGGGGATAGAGAGGAAAAGAGAGAGAAATCTATTTCTAGCAGAAAAGAAACAGGATTTGGCCCCTTATGCCAATCAAGAAACTCAACCAGTAAATTCTTATGAGAGTGTGCCTTAAGGCAAAACAGCTCCTGCCAACAAATTCTGGGCAAACAAACCAGGCTTCCAGGCTTCTCTCTTTCTCTCTCTCTCTCTCTCTCTCTCTCTCTCTCTCTCTCTCTCTCTCCCTCCCTCTCTCTCCCTCTCTCTCCCTCTCTCTCTCCCTCTCTCTCCCTCTCTCTCCCTCTCTCTCTCCCTCTCTCTCCCCCTCTCTCTCTCCTCTCTCCCTCCTTCCCACCTTCTCTCCCTCCTTTTTCTTCTCTCTCTTTTCACACACAACCTCCCACACAACACACTTGTAGAGAAGAAGTCTTATTCCTGGTGCTAATACAAATTGTGTGTTTATGAAGGGGACATAGAGCCCCAGTAGTGGCCCCTGTCCCCAGAGTATTCCAAGATGGCCACACGGGTAAAATCATGTGAATGGGGACTGGGAGAGGTGAACATTAAATTTCCAGGACAATGGGTAAAACAGGGAATAGCAGAAAAGAAAAAGATTAGAGGGAGCTTGTGTGGGAGCCTAGATTGGAAGTCTGCACTGTACACCTTCCTGAGATGTTTGTAATAAACAGTTGCACTATCATAGGCCTTAGATATCTACTCTGAGTGTGCCCCCTAGTATCTTATTGCCTGCAGGTCAAGAATAGTTTCTGGAGCTCAGGGCAGTGTTACTTGATGACACACCACGGCATTTCTAGATTGAATGGATGCTTTCAAATCAATCCCCAGCCAAAACAGCACATCCCTAATCTGAATATTTTTGTCTGAGTCTGTGCTGCCTCTCCTATTCTCAGGCACAAAGTCCCCACCCTCCAATTCTTCCTCAAATTCCTTCCATGATAAAATTGGAAAAAAGAGTTGTGTTTTCTTGTCAAATTTAGTTTCTCTAGAATCAAAGAAACTGGGAATGTGATATATTAACTCTAGTTAACTCTAGTGCTTGAGGATGACAGTAAACCAGTAAGAACACTTGTTCCCTACTCAGTAGACCTAGGCTAAATATCTGACACTACATATGGTTCCCCCAATTGTGCCAGTAATGAACTCTGAGCACCTCTAGGTGAGGTCCCCAGACCAAGAAAGAAAAGAAGAATGCTATTAAATATATTTGGAGTTTGAGAGTTTCTTAATGTCTTTTGTTGGGAATATTTGATCCACCACCACCAATAAATAAAGTGCCTTTGGCATAGCATCCCCCCCCACCCGGCATAGCATTTTTATATCTGAATATCAAGAGACATTTTCTAGTTCCTAGAGAGGAACTTCTGGGATGAAATCATAGGACCCTCTGTTAAGCAAACCCTATAAGCGAGTTCAGACCTATCCACCAAACTGGTACTTCTATTTAGGAGTCAACACTTTCTGAAGTCTTTTGACTTAAAGAAAGGATCTTCCATTCTCCAGATACCTAAAGTGGCTATATCAGGTCAGAACAGAACTGAGAAGTAGCTGGTTAGAAGTAGGTAATAGCTGGGCTGGAGAGATAGCACAGTGGTAGGGCATTTGACTTGCATCCATCCAGCTGACCCAGGAGGGACCAGATTTGATTTTCAGCATCCTAAATGGTCCCCCAGCCTGCCAGGGGCGATTTCTGAGTGCAGAACAAGGAGTAGAACGCCGCTGGGTGTGGTCCAACAACCAATCAATCAATAAATAAAGTTTAAAATTTGAAAAAGAAAATAAATGAAGCAAAGAAATTTAAAAAAAAAACGTAGGTAAGATGGTCACTGAGCCATCTCATTTTCCTTTCTGTGAAAATCTAGTACACCAATTCTTTTCCTTCTTCTATTTGCAAACTGGAGACCAATAGGCAGTAATTCTGTCATCGTAAAGGCTACACAGTGTCTCATCAGCTCCTACTTCATCCCTGCTCCTAGAAGATCCAAGTCATTAGAAAGGCTTCATCTGGGTGTTGTCCACCAAAATATTCTGGGTTACCAGTTGACTACATGATTCAGATCCACATTTGTGCCTGAACAGTGACATTGGAGGATGGCCTCAGCAGCCTGCCAACCAATATAAAAAAGGATAGAAAGGATTTGAAAAGAGGAAAGTGACTACAACATGTCTCATAGATCTGCAAG
The DNA here is from genome assembly GCA_004027635.1 of Crocidura indochinensis. NCBI lineage: Eukaryota > Metazoa > Chordata > Mammalia > Eulipotyphla > Soricidae > Crocidura > Crocidura indochinensis. The sequence goes on from PVKC010009589.1 coordinate 17,568, forward strand.
TGTTTGCAGTGAAAAGGGAAAACAGAAAAGGAAAGAAACGGGCAGAAAGGAAAGAAACCAATCCTCTCTCTTCATCCTCCAATTGAATGGATTCTCCTTGTCATCCAATTGGCACAGAGCACAGAGAAGCAAAAACCAGCTCACACAGCTTGGTGGTGGGTGTGGAGTGCATAGTAAAAAGGATGGAGCTGTTGCTATGTTTTGAAGATTTTGGAGGTGTGTGTTTCAAATGGTCTCAGGTAACCTTATCTGCAAGCCTCTCTGGGAATCAGTAGCTGTTTAAGAGAACCAAAAATTATCAACTATTTTCTATTAAGCACTGTTAATACATAAATTCTTCTTTTACCATGTCAAACCTTCACCAGGCTGTGTGGGATGACTATGATGTGCATTCTGTAGCTAAAGAAACAACTTTCTGAACAGCTTAGGTAAACTTGCCACCCATCACAAGGTTTGGAAGAGAATGGAGCAACCACTATTCAAACCCAGATCTTCTGTTCTTATAGTCACACAACTGTGGGGTCATTTGACTGTTGTACTGGGAAGTGAGGATGTCCAATTGGGCATGATAATTTGGGGCCATGATAAGGACACAAGGAAAATATAAAAGACAGAAAAAAAAATCTTCTTTTCTTGTGGATTCTGCAGTCAAGAAACATAAAATTGTGGGACATCATCTTTATTATATAACAATAATTCTGTTCACTTATCCTTTTATTTCAGATCACTATAATTAACTGATGTCAGACATGCTCTATGTTTAGAGATGAGAATAAGTCTATACCAAAGGAGAAAAACAACAACCACCAACCTTAAAATAAGACGTAAAGGCATAAAATCCTTGAGATTGAACATGTACTATTTTGTGACAGCTCAGGAAATCCTCTTGCTTCTGCCTTTTGGATCTGAAGATTGTTTACATTCCAGTGGAATTCCTGGGAAAGTCCAGAGTACTCGTCGCTTTGAAAACAATGGCTTATGGAGCTCAATTTCCCCTACTTCAGCAGACTGGAAGGAGGAAGGCCTGAGACAGTCCAGCCCACGGGAGGGACTGGCCAGGGCAGAATTCCTCCGAAAACGTGCCTGTTTGTTCTTGCTCCCTGAAGTTGAAACTAGAGTTTATTCCTCAGCCATGCACACTCCAGCCTGCTGAACCAGGATTCAGCCTAAAAAATAGAGCTGCCTCTTGTAGTTGTCAATGATTTCTACAAGTATTCACAGACACTGATGCCATTTTTCATTGATTAAGGAATCATGGAAATAGAGTAAACATAATGCACTTCAAGATAGAGTGAATGTTCCTTTTGCCAAAGAGGTAACTGAGAGATTCCTTTTCCCTGCTTTTTATTTTGCACTTGATTAGTGACAATCCCAAGGGAAGAAACCTAGCTTTGTTTGATTACTTATCATTTAAGAATTAAGCTTTTTATTGGATACATGGAAAAATATATATCGCCAATTATTTTTAGCTTGCTCAGGGGGTGGGTGTAGCTTTTAGTTTTGATCAATTATTAACCACTTAAGAGAGGGAAACCCATTCTCAATTTAATGCCAATTGTAACGAAAGGAAACCAAGTGCTAAATCATACTCTTTCCAAGAGCTGAGATAGGGCTGGAGAATTTGTGAGCTAGTTCTGGCCAAACAGCTATAATGGAAAATATTTGGGGTGATGGGGGAGACTTGGAAGTATTTCTGAGAAACACTTTTCTTTCCCCAAGGTTATCTATCTATCTATCTATCTATCTATCTATCTATCTGTCTGTCTGTCTGTCTGTCTGTCTGTCTGTCTGTCTATCCATCCATTCATCCATCTATTATTTATTTATTTAGACACCATGTCTGGAAGTAGGGTTCATCCTATTGATACAATGAGAATAAAGGAAAGTGAGATGAGGAAAACCTTACAAGCTTCGGTGATTTCTCAGTGACATCAATGAGCTACCAAAAGACCCAGCCTAGGTAGGGTGGGGTGAGGTGGGAAATACATCTGGGAGAAATGTATCTTTCTGATTGAACTCAGTGAGTTGGGATTTCTTTCAGCTGAAACCAAACTCAAAGAGATAGTGGTAGGATTTCCAGAAATCTCTCTTCTGTTAGGAAAAGTTGGGGGGGGGTGAGAAATGTGAAATAGAGTACTGGGAAGCAACTTCTCAGGGAAATTCAGAAGAAGTTTGAGGAACTTCTCAACCATGATAACATGGTTGAGGAACCATAAGAGCAGCACCAATTATTTCCTGTGCTGACCTTTCTTGACCCTGCCCAGCACCCCAGACCAGCAACAAGCAAACATTGTGTTCATCAAGGTTTAGGGTTTTTCCATGTGGGTGCCGCTCCTTTCCTTTCTCTGTCACTTTGTATAATCTTGCAGGCATCAGTTCATTCTCAACATTAGGAAAGTCTACTAGTAAGTACAAGGTGTTCCAAAGTTCCTGTGAAAATGAAAACATTCTTGTGGCATTCAAATTGACCCAGATCAATTGACCTTTCCTGGTGAGTCTCTCAGTGCAGAGCATCAGATACCTCACAAGAATTTTTGTTAATACAGTGATCAGAGACTTCAGGTTTACATTTAGGCAAAACAGCCTGGTTCTAAAAATATAATTATTGAATTACTTCACATTGAGTATCTACTCTATGGTCAGTTCAATAATAGGAGCTGAACCCTTGATCTTTGGATGTCAACTGAAAGAATTTTGGGAAGAGAAAACCTTGATAAAGGCTTGATTACAAAAGAAGTCATTATACACAGTGAAATTTACAGAAATCAGAAGGAATATAAGGGAAAGTTCTATTTCCTTGCAAGACTAAAGTGGGCCCTAGTTAGATGACCAATAAGATTCCCTGGGTTGTCTTAGTAGAATTTCTATTTGCAGAAAGGTTGGGTGGTTTGAATCAAACATTTGAATTTGATTTGAATCCTTCTGGAAGGCTAAGGTGCTGAGGTTGTCAAGTAGTGGACACTGCCAATGCATTCTTGGAGCTTGGGCAGGTCAGAGGGTTTCAGGAAGATTGCCTGTAGCATTGATAAACTTTAACTCACTCTCTATGGAGGTGAGGAAGGTAAAAACACAACTGTATTTATTTCTGGAAATATTTATCAACCATATTTATCTCCAGAATAATAATCTGAGATAAGTAAAGTAGAGAAATGAAGAGCAAATAAAAACAAAGAAGATATTTTGGTTTGTAATAATAGACATTCAAACAAAAATGGAACACAGATTTTCTTTAGAGTAGGGCCTGGTGTTTGGGGAACAGTAAATTGATAAACATTCACATTTGCATTTACAAGTTCAAAAGCTTAATTCTGATTTCTTTGTCAAATTAGAGTCTGTCTTGAATTTTTTGGAATGTTGATATTGTTGATAAAATATGATTCAGGGACGAATAGTAACTTTGACAAAATTACTTTAATCCTACACTCGAGTGCTTTAAACACACATACACATACACAAATACCTTGTGAACGGGATTCAAATAAACAACTACAACCACTCTAACAATTCCTTTCCGTTGGAAACATTCTTCCCACACACTTGGGCTGCCTCTACTCAGTATGTACATTTTCTCTCAATCTTCAGGCACCTGCCACACTTACCATGTCCATCCCCTGCTTTTCTTTTCTTTTTTTTGGGGGGGTCACACCCGGCAGTGCTCAGGGGTTACTCCTGGCTCCATGCTCAGAAATTGCTCCTGGCAGGCACGGGAAACCATATGGGGGACCGGGATTCAAACCAATGACCTTTTGCATGAAAGGCAAAGGCCTTACCTCCATGCTATCTCCCAGGCCCCACCTGCTTTTCTTATTTTTCTTCTTCTATCAGCTCTTACTCACCTCCACAGGCATTAAAAAGATGGAAAAAGTCATTTGGGGAGATAGCCCACAGGACTAGAGTGCTTGTTTCACATGTTGGAGTCTATGACTTGGCATGGTTTTCCAGCAAGACCTGAAGCAACCAACCCCAGAGTGCTGGGAAGAGTAGCTGCAGAGTACAATTGTAATGACCCCAAATCACAGGCCCCCAACCCCAAAAAGTCTCATCTTAAGTAGTAATGAGTGGAATCTCTTTGGTAGAAAGACAAAAGGGAAAAGGTTGAATTGAACTTCATGTCTAGTGATATATTTTTTTTTTTTTACAAATCTTATCATATTGCTTTTTCTCTTGTACTGCTTAGCCTAGAAGCAGCCATCATTATAAAATGAAAAATAGAGACCACTATGGGAGACATTTGGGGGGAGGAATGTATGCTTTAGTCATTTGTCAGTGTTATTTTTCCTTTTAAAAATAAAGACTTTTTTTGAGAGCAAAAGATGTGGCTCAGTGCCTTTTGATATCTGTGTTCTAATTGATAGTATTGCAAAAACAAACAAACAAACAAAAACCAGACATATTTTCTAAACTGATTTTAAAGAATGCAACCTATTGGTTTAAGAAAGGTTAGCATGAATACTTGGAGCTTAAGGAAAATTGTGATTTACACAAAACTCTGGAGCAAAAGATTTTTACAGATTATGATATTTCTTAAAATTATCTATGAGAAATGAATTTTTAAATTACTGTATGAACATTTTTGGATTGAGATCAAGGTTATCAATTAATATTTATTTTAAAGCTTATTATGCATTAAATATCTGTTTTTCATAAAGAGAACACCCAGTATATTCCAATGAATTTGTGAGCAACTTTAAAAACTGAAAAAGGAAAAATAATGAACATAAAATAAGCTCAATGTGTATGTTTTACAGTTTTTCTTAGCATTCAAAAATATCAGAAAGAAAATTTTCCTTCTAATCTTTCACATTTGCTTCTAATTTTCACATTGGCAAAGGTTTTATCCAATAAAAAACTTATTAACAATAATTTTTCCAACTTCCTAGATGAAATTAGAACAGGGATTGACCCAAGAGCATTTAACTATAGAGAAGAGATGACATTAATAAGATTAAGTGTCCTGATTTCTGCATTCAATTGCAATAACAGTACTGCTTTGATTCACAGCAGAAACATTTCTACATTGATTTCAAAATAAACACCTTTATCTCCATATTTCTTGCCACAAAATCTTTCAGACATATTTTCACCCACGCAGAGATGCTAGTGTTTTTTTCCCCGACCTTTCTACTGCATTCATTTTCAAATTAGTTTTCATATTTCCATTGCTGTGAAACACTATGCTTATCATTCTTCTCACATCTGTTCTAATTGCCACTTGGCATGGATTTTTGGGGAGTTCCATGTTAATTTTTAACAGACCTCTGATGTGCTTCCATCTATGTTCAAGTGATGTCTGGGACAAAACAACCCATCCAACTATGACCTTTGACTGATACAACTTGTCCCCCTCTATCTTTCAAAATTTGAGCATGCAAATATTTCCTTGTCTGTAGATATTCTGACAACCACAAATGAAAAGCCTGATTCAGGACTTGTGCTACCATATAAAATTGGGGGTATTGCATGTTATCATGTACTAGTGTTGAGACCCAAAGACAATCAATGGTCTTGCAGTCTAGGTAAGATTCACAATAAAGAAGACACAGAGATGGATAGGGTGGGGGTGGGTCAATAGAAAGTGAATAAAGAGAAAGTGAAACATGATTAATGTTAATGAGAAGAGCTATCCCTACTTAAAACCACAGAAAAGGTTAAGATTCTATTTCTTTTTCTTTCTCTTTCTCTCTCATCCATCCTTTCTTCCTTTCTTTTTCTTTCTTTTATTTTGTTCTTTATTTCTTTCATTATTTATTTCTCCTTTCTTTCTCCCTTCTCTTTCTTCCTCTCTCTTTTTTCTTTCATTCTTTCTTTATATTTTTTGGATAAAATGAGGAAAGTTAAAGCATTTGAGAAGTTAAACATGTCAACTTAGTTATAAATCTAGAAATGAATAGCAGTGATTATGCAAGATTAAGCTTAAATGAAATACTGAGGTATTTATTTCAGCTACTTCAGCTTCTTCATTTAAGCTTCCCACTCAAATGTGTCAGAGTTGAGTTCATTTGGATGAGCAAAGTTTTTCCTGTACTGTGAAAGATGACTGTGTTTTTTAACAGAAAGATCAATATGTGAAGAAAAATAAACAAGAGAAAAGGGTTGAAATTGTTTTAGTGCTGTCTAAATAATTTTTGGAGTTAATAGTGATGAACACCTGACCAGAAGGAGGAAATAACCCAGATTGCAAAAGCAGCAGAGAGGCATGATGTGGCAACAACGGGGGATTTCTACTATCCTGTCAGCTGGAGTCACCCAAGCTAAAAGCAGAAACACGGCAAATTCTTAACTTACCTGACTTGAGGACACAGACTGTCTCCAAAGGAACAACCTATAGTTTTATAAGTTAGAGGAAATTCTACCCTGAGTGAATTATGTAAACAGATAAAATCAGGTTGGTAACCTGAAGAGGATCTGGGGGAGGCAAAGAAGAGGAGCATGGTATTTCCTGGTACCCACCATGCATCAGATATCCCTCAATGCACTTAAAACACTTCATCTCATTTACTCATCTAACATCTCTGTGAGATCATGCATGAGCATCTCCACTTAGCCTCAGAGAGATTAAGAAATTGGCCTGAAGTCATGCAGCTAGTTTAAGCAGGTGCAGACTTGGAGCAAAGTTCTGACTCAGAGTTTAGACCTCTTCTACAACCATGACGCTTCTTTAAGAAAAACTATTTATAGTCCCTAAAGAGTGTCACTTATTGGGGGCTAGAATTATACTACGGTGTTACTGCATATAGTATATGCAGCTGACCTAGAGCCAGAGTAAGCCCTGAGCACAATCAGGTGTGGTCCCCAAACAAGAACAAAAAGGTGAATGTTCTTTATTTATTCGGGGGCAAGGCAGACAAGGTGTTTTAAGGAAATGTACCTACATCCATTTGGGGGGCTGCTCCTGAAGTGTTTGGAAATTAAGTAGCAAAATATGAAGCCATGTCTCCTGCATGGAAAATATATGTGTTTCAGTCCTTTAAATGTATCAAACACTTAAAGCGGTTCTAGGAAAAAATGTCAGGAAAAATTCTACTAACAGTTGATTTATGACTATATCTTCAATTGTAGAATAAGATGGCTTTATATTTTAGCTGACAATGATCTTTGTACTTGCAGCTGGAGAGTCAGCACAGATGTTAGTATGACTGTGAAGTCACTCAGGTAAGATTTTAGAGAGGTAAGAGAGAAAGAAGCAGACCAGAAGAGAGAAACTCACAATTCGGGAACAGTCCTCAAGTGAGGGTACATTTGCCATCATAAGAACTGAATCTTAGTGAAAAGGGTTGAAGTGCTATTTGGGATGAGGTTGGTGTTTAAAGTGCCCCAAAGCAAAGACTAGATCTAGGGACAGGTGGTGTGATGTCACTAAGAAAAAGAGAGTAAAGAAAACTCTTATACTCATAGAACAATAAGACTAGTCTTTAGACTTGCTCTAATGTATATGGTCAAATCAGTCAATTAATAAATACAATTCTGGAGACCCAACAGCCCTCACGTGGGTTTAAGTCTCTTGGATTGAGTAAATGAGCTGCCTGAGAGAAGTTGCCGGAAAGGGCGACCTGTGACTGAAGAATATCATGGGCTTGATAAAGTTGGAGTTCAGCATATGCCATCTTAATTTTTTTTTAAATGAGGGCAGTGATCCAAAGCCAAGTAATTATGTTGGGGTGGAGGTGTTAAGAATCAGCACGACTTCTCTACAGAATTTCTTGCTCTTATTTATTCATTAGCGTTTTCAAAAATAGACTAGTTGGGAGGGTCCTGCAGACGATAACAACCTCTTTAAATCCTTGGAGATGAGAAGAAAAATTAGTGGATAGAGTGTACTCAAATATGATGAGGAATAATACATGGAAATAAATATATCTTAGGAACCAGGTTCTGGAGAGTGCTGCTATCCAAAAGGTTTTAGCCTTTTCCTACATAACATTTCCGTTAAAAAACATATTTATTGAGGAGATTTTTTTTCCTTAAAACTTCAGATTACTAAAATGTGAGGAATGACTAATACTCAAGGGAGAATTCTTGCGTTTTAGCTATATGTGTTTATATTAAAGGAGCTTAATGGATCAGAATAATGAGTTGAATCTACCCAAGAAATACAAAATATGATGAAACTATTATGCTTTAACATAATTTTTACACTTGAACTCACCTTGTATGTTTAAATAGAAGCATGTGCAAAGAATACCCATAGAGGGTTTTTTTTTTATTCAATATTATGAAGTCATCTTTGGTTGGATTGATGAAATACATACCCTGTCATGGTAGCATTAACAACCTCTCTATTATTTGTCTTATATTAGGGTACTTCTCATTAATCATTTCTGGGGACACACTCCTATAAGAGTGAATATTGGGCTGCATGGACATTACAAAAGAATGAAGATGGAAATTGAGAAGTAATTAAAGAACTGAAAAAGTGGAGAAGAAATGTTGGTAAGGAATGAACTTTCTTCTGTAATCAACATAGAAGGTAGAACTAAGACAAACTTGGCAGATTTGGAGTTAATTGTCAGTAAAAAAAAGTTTTTTCTAATAATCTCAGATGCTCCATTTAAAGGGGCTGGTAATTAAAGAGGAAGAAGAGGAGATACAATGTTTCTTGCTTTAAAGTTAAATCATCCCTAGTACCTGGATATGTAGCTTTTTCTTAACCACTTCTTTGAAGAGATTCTTATTTAGCAATGATGTTGTATAAAATTTTAAATAGACAGATTGAATATTGTTCTTATTTCTCAGATAACTAAGGATCTTAGATAATTTCTGAAATGTTCTTCAGATTTATAGCTCACGCAAATGAGTTCTAAATTGAATTTTTGTTTCCACTACTAACATTTCTTGTTTAGAATTCACTTTTTCCTGAATATAGCCTTCCAACTTTTAGTTTACTTTTGCAAAACCCTCATCACTCATCGGATTGCTCTTATTTCGAAAAGAATCAAAAGTATTACTCACAAAAAGTGTTTATGGACATTGAGTGGCTATTGATTGGTAGAAACCAATTTCTCTAAGTAGATGTCACATTACTGAAGAGCAGGAACTAAAAGTCTTTTATTCTTTATATTTCCCATTGCAAAAAGCATATAGTTACAAAAACCATATAGTAGGCCCTCAATAAATATTTATTGATTT